>PVHY01001219.1:125866-169761 GCA_004024945.1 Uropsilus gracilis
TGGAAGGCAGCTCTGATAATTTTACTAAAACCATGCTTTGTTTAGATCAAATTAATCTTACTCTTCTGGGTCAGGTATTTAACCAAATGCAAAGGAATTTATTGATTTTACAAAAAAATAATTATTCTTTGCACATGACCTGCAGGACTATTTTTGTTGTCATTATGGCTCATATACATCATGCTAGGTACATGTACTTCACAAGTCACTTAGGTAATGGGAGACCTAAAACACAAACTACACCCATAAAAGGTTCACCAACTCCACCTCCTATGCAAAATGCTCTCATTACAAGAGTGCAATATCAAAAGGAAGACTTCTGTTGTTTTTTTCCAAGTCAAATGTCACCATGTAAAACCTCAGAATGGTGATAATGCAGTGTGGACAGAAATCACAATAGAGTGATGTTAGTATCTACTTCTCTATTTTGATTACCATACATGTTATGCATTTTGACAATGTATAATTTTGACAAAATTCATATTGAAAATTTTTTAAGTACTGCAAAACTAAAGAAGCCAAGTCAATAAAAAGTTTTTTGAACTATCTATCTATCTATCTATCTATCTATCTATCTATCTATCTATCTATCTATCTATCTATCTATCTATCTATCTATATATGGATATATGTACAATTTTTATGTTTGACAGGCCACTGAATAATGTACTGTTACAACTAGAAGTTGTGGCTCTGGTGTATTCTATACAATATCAAAGAAACGTCAGAAGCCTATGCCTGCCTCTGAGCTGCAAAACCAGGACGCAGAGCATGAAACCCACAAATGGAGAACATGTTCTGTATACACTGTAAATTAAAACCTATAAAATAACATGGGCATTGTAAAATTTGTGTTAAAACTGATAACAGCTTCACTGATTTACTGACAATGAAAATATATAGCATTTTTTCTGTCAGAGCATTTATCAACGCTTGGCAACTCTGCACTAACTTGACATGTAAGATGATCAAAATGGATTATGTAATCTTTCCCATTCATTTCTATTGATTTTAGTTATGATAAAATTCATCAGTGTGCCTGGGAACGCTCAGGCTGAAAGGCTCTAGTTGACAAAAAAAAAAAAAAAAAAGGAAGGAAGGAAAAAAAGAATTCAACAGAGTTGTAATAGGATGAATGTATGTAATTTTAGAATAGGATTGTAAGGATACAGAAGTTGTGGCCTAAAGGCTCTGGCAACAAATTAATACAAATAATTCTGGCAGTGTCATAAAATTACATCTGTCTATGCAGAGATTTACTTTCGAGACAAAATTACAAAATTTCAAGTTAAAAGAATTAACATTTCAGAAGTATTAAAAATATAATTTGTGAAAATATCTTTAAAGTTTTTTAAACTTCAACAGTAATCAAAGTTATTCCTCTGACTGCAAGTAACATCAAAATGCCAGCAAATGGACCATTTTAATCAGTTTTATTGATTCATGCTTTCAGTTCTTATTCAGTTAAAAACAAGGCACATTAAATACACCCTCTTATTGCTCTATAAATGCATGCAGCTCATTCTGAATATCAAAAGTAATAAATAATGGCGATAAAATACCAAGACAGTTATAAAAATGACAATCCAGCCTCAAACATAGTATTTAACAGTCCAATCTAGAACAATAATCCAACACAATACATAAAAGTGCCACATATGAAAACATGCAGTGTGCATATCCAGCCTAGGACTGGACTGATACTTGATATTCTTTAAAAACAGTCATTTTTTTTAATACCCTAGAAAGGGTTGACATAATGCAAAATAATGCAAGTTAGAGAATCACTGACTTCAGTATTAGTACATTCATATGCCAAAAATCTTCTCAAATACATAAAAAAGGAAAAAAAATACAATCAATGATCAGTCTTACAATGTGTTTATTAAAGAATGAAATTTTTGTTGTACAAAAGAGGAAGCTACATATTTTGAAAAATGACATAACAAAGCTGGAGACAAGAGCAGAAGACTGAGCATGCATTTCATAGTAGAAAGCCCAAAGTTACTCAGCATAAATAGAAGGCAAGAATATTGCAAACAGCATGATGTATGTGCGGCAGACAACCTTGACTTAACAAGCAATCCAGCATTATCACTGTTGTTAGGACTGTGGTAGGGACTATTTAAAGAAGCATCCAACTCTCCAACACAAACGGGGGTTCCTTCACCTGAAACCCCTTTGAGGGTCTTGAAATAAATTATGTTATGATAAGACAAACTCTCTGCCCAACCCCATACAATCATCTAATATCACATTTATATGAAAAGAAAAAGTACTCATTTGCAACTTAGAATACATTTCAAAGGTGCTTATCCCCCAGTTTCTTTTTCTGTAAGGTGTGTTTAATTCAGAAATTACAGAAAAAGGAGGTGGTGCTTTTATTCAAAATAAAATCAGCTCATTTCCAAGGCAAGTCTCTGGGATTGGTGAAGGAACGTCTTAGAATTAGCAGAATTTAAGCAAAAGCAGATATGCTCAAAAGAAAAAAAAAAGGTACTTTTCTTTGTCCCTAAAGGAACTTCATTCACAGCAAAGCGTGCACAAACTAGGTCTGTTTTACAACACAGCTCTGCCCAGGCCAGTCAGATATAGGCCAGTCCCTACTGTAATGGATTCAGGGAGGTTATAAGTCAGCGTTATCTTGATCTAACTAGAAAGAGAGAGAGAAAGAGAGAAAGATCACAAATGTACAATATTGTGATACATCATCTGAGATGTTCTCAACGATTGTTGGGGGATCTAAACAGTGAAATTTTATTGTCTTGATAGAAATATACTAAATCACAAAGATACATGCTCCTACTCCCATTTACTTTTTTTTTTTTTAAGCTATTGTAAATGTTAACAACTAGAAAGAAAAAAAAATCACAGTGATAACACGAGCATCACTTGCTCTGTTTTAGGTTCCCCTGCAGGAAGTGGCAAGTCTTATCGTCACTTAAATACACAAAGAATAAAGATGTGATCTTTCCCTGCAGTTTCTGTTTATTTGGGGGAGGGGTGCTTAGGTGAATGAACAACAGTGTTTCTACTATGACATACAGGTTCATAATCCTCTTGAGTGAGGTATACAGATATTCTACACTGTTGTCATAAAGACATCACAAAAGTACTTGGCCATTTAAAAAAATTAAGACCTCAAATGTGCTCAATGAAAACCTTCCTTTCAGTAAAGGGTTATATTTCATATTATATACACCTCATCTCACAAAACAAAATAGGCAGCTAACTTCACCAGAGGATGCACATATTCAGACAGTAGTTAAAATGCTACCAAAAATATTGCAAAAACATATCAAATTCTCCTTTTAAATTTGCTAAATTCAGTGCAGATTGACTTTTGTTTCTGTGTCTCTCTGTGTGTTGAGGGGGGGGGTGTATAGTGGGCAGTTTTCTTTTTCCTTTTGGTTGATTGAAAATGTTTCAGCTGTTTCAGGAGGGAAACCCTTAGCAATCAAAAGACCTTGACCATTTTTGTGGTGCTGTACCTTTCTATAAACCAAGTTAAGCTAAAGATGACTTTTATACTTTTTATTTATATCTGTTTACAAATACTCCCCCCAAATAATGCAATTAACTAAGCAACATAACACATCTGAAATATCACATATTTCTAGACAGATTGAAGATTTGGGGGGACTCTGAAAATGTGATTTCATATGTAGTCATATAAACATAGTTTTAATCCTTAAATTCATTTCTACTGTAAAGATTTGAGAAATTTAATCTTCTCTTATTATATCCCACTTACCACTTACAGCCACTTATATCCTGGCTTTAATGTAAAAAAAAAAAAAAAAAAAAGCAGATATTTCTGGCAACTACAATAGTCAAAGAAAAACCAGCAAGGGGGGAGGGGGAGACTGCGAATTGCTGAAATGAAACCATCATTGTAACTCTCGCAAATGTCACTGCTATCCTTATCTTATACCTGTGATTCTGGTGGCTTTCAGAATTTTTCCTTGAGTCTTGCTCCTGTTAAGATCTAATTTTTTTTTCTTTTTTCCTCCTTCCAGTTTTGCCAGTAATGCTCCAGATACAAAATTACGCAGTATTGTTTGGACAGGGAAGCCAGACAAACCAGGGAGGAGCTGACAAGTCTCCAGAAGCACTTTAATAGTTGGCTTGATTTTTTTTAAGAACTACTAGATACAAGTTTAATAACCAGAGCTTTGTGCATGTCAAAATTCCCCACTTTCTTTATTCAATCTCTGTCACAATATTCTGCCTCTAGGCTGAGTTAGAGTAAATGAATAAACAAAAAGGGAACATGTCCATTCAAAGAGATCATTAAATGAATGTAAAACATTAAATCAGTGTGCACTGAAAATGAGAAAAGATAAAATCCACTTTTCAGAAGCTAGATTAAATGGGAAATATAAAGGATATACACCAACATTCTATAACTTTGGAATGTTTCCCAGTGTTAAAAAAAAAAAAATGCAGCTATCCATATCCACTAGTTCAGAGTGGTGTTAAGTCATCTCTGCTTGTTACATGATGATTTGTTGTTCCTATATTTGTTGACTGGATTTACTGCTCAGACTCACAAGCCTCCACAACTTCGGTCCACCGGAATGGGAACTCTTCTATCAAGATTCTCCTCTGCAGTTTTCATTAGTATAGCAAGCCGGCTCCCAGATACCCTTCCTTTCTGAATAGCACTCATCAGCTGAAAAAGAAGATAGGCAACAGAGTCAGAAGGCAAATGCCTTCCTACCTTTCTCCCACATTTTAGTGGTTACCCTGTAGCAGGCAAAGGCAATGAAGAACTCCACCAAAAAGCATAGCAAGTCTTGCAGCACAAAAAAAAAAAAAAAAAAAAAAAAAAAAAAAAAAAGGAAAGAAGAGCATGGTTTGAACATTTAAAAAAGTGGGAAAGGAGCAGGTATTTTCACCACTGTTGCAAAAACTGCATCCATCTAACAACACAGCAGTCTACCTTGAATTGTAAATCGAACATATCACTTTTTGTCTCTTCATGGGCTCAGATCACATTTTTTTCCATTTTTAGCAATCCAAATATTAGATCTTTAATTTCATTTAAAAATCTTAAAAAGGAATCTGAGGGATTGAACAAAGACAAACCATGACCTATATTTAACTATTCTTTTTTAGTGTTAACTATACTTGACAACTTCAAGTCCCTTAAATCCAAATTCCTTAAAGACTTTTTAAAGTAATTTACATTTAAGTACTTGAAAATGGACCCAGCGATCTACCCTAAGAATTAAGAGCACTCCACAGCCCAGATTTTAGCTAATTCATTTTTATCCAATGGATAAAACCAGAATTAGTCTTGAAATTACATGCAGTCAGCAGGCAAAGGCCTTTAATCTGGAAGGCACTTTGCAATTATGAGCATGGGGATTTTTCTTTCCTTTTCAAGCTGATGTGGTTTTAACCATTTGCTTTGTTCCATCTCACTTCCCTAATCTTTTAAAATTATTTTATAAAGAATCAATCTAGTCATTCATCAGAAATATATAATGATTCTCAAAATATTTTTAGGGTTATAGTCTTTACCCTATAGAGATACATTTCTTAAAAACAGCATTTGCCAAGAGGCTGGATCAGAATTTCATGACCTTATTAAAAGCTGTTTCACAAGCTACTGCTGATTAGAGATGGACTCCCACATGCAGGAGTGTCATTAGAGGCAAAAAATAAAGTCATGTAGCCACGCATGACCCTTCCATGAGAATCATTGAAAAACCAGATCAATGTTCAAAAAGGTGTTTAATGGGATAAATATGGACTTTCAATCTTCAGAAAAGGAAAATATTTTATGTTTTAAAAGAACCTGAAAATGTACTTTCCAGATGACAAATGGTGTAATGTTAGGAATGCTGACATCTGAAGACACAATTTTTTGTTTATTGCTTTGCCTCTGATTTCATGAAGTCCTTCAAAGTTTATCTAAGAAACGGATAGGTTTTTTTCCCTTTGCCCATAAACACTGTGTAATGAAACAATCTGTAAACAGCTTCTTTAAACATTAACATTTGAAATCATATTGAAAGAAAAAAGTAAAATTTGAGTATGTACTTTATGAGAAACATGCTCAACATTTCTTAAGTTGAAAATTACAGTGTATTTGCATTTAGAAACATGAATAGTCCCTTTTATTTAGAATTGGACAAGACATTCCCAATTATTAAAAAACTACAATAAAAAAACCTGCAGATGGTTTAAATTATTTTTTGAGTTTAACTCTATTGCACTCAAGAAAATTACTTACAATCCCAACCACACAACATATCCATAAAATTAGATTCTTGCTGTTTCTAAAACCTCAGGTCTTTCAACCCTTAAAGCTATTGTTTATTTACAACAAACATGAAATGAAGCAGAAGCTTTTTCTTTGAAGAAAATTTTTCTATAATCCTGAGACAAATAATATTCTTAAGAAAAAAAAACTAGACAAAAGATGTATTAAACAGTTTCTAATTCCCAAGTATAAATTTTAAACTCAATTTAAAATGTGTATTTAGTTAAACAGTAAGCTAGAGAACTAAACATTCTTTTTTTGTAATGCTGGACACAACCTGTGAAAATTTTCTGCATTTAGATTCAACAATGCTCTTATCTGCAGCTCATCTCCAGAGAGACAATTACCATTTCCTTTGCCTTGATCTTGTTTGTTTAACTTGACACAGTGAAGAAAGGGCTGACATTGACCAAAATCCCCAGCATTAATTTATTTCATGTTCAGCATTCATCATTGCCATGGTGCAGGCAAGACCTGGCATTCATTTGAAATACCTGCCCACGAAACACTACAGAAAAAAACCTAGCTTCTTGGAAACCAATACATTCTTCCTATGAGCAGAGTCCTACAGCCAGCTAGAAATAATGTATGGGTTTGTTGAATTTCTTCCTCTTTTAAGAAAATTTTAAGGAATGATGCGAGGCATCTAGTTTCAAATCAAAGTAACAAAATTTATTTTCTTCATGGTTACAATTAAATTGGGTTTGGGGTAAGCTGAAACAGAATTGCTTGAATTAAACAATCTTGACCTCAGAATACAGGTTTCCTTTCATTTGCTTTTCCAGTTCTTTATTATATAATATAATATAATCATGCTCTCGAGTGAATATGACTCTCAAGTGAACAGTCATAACTTTTTCAAACTTTTTCCACAAAAAAGACTACTTTCTACATTGGAAGTATTGCGATGCTTCTCAAAGCACATATAGTGGTCTAGCAATGGTATTCCATAGCATTCTTTAAGAAGCACACTTCTCATTCAGACAAGCCATATTGATTTGAATTAATGTATATTACCCAACATACAGAATGCATCTTACAAAAAAGAAAGAAGAACATGTACCCTGTAAAACCTTACCCTTAAGGAAAGATAGATCAACTGTTGTTAGTTTCAAGTTTTCCCCTTTTTCTTTCGCAAGCAGAAGAGACACCAAAGCAGGCTTAAAACCCGTTATTGAACTGTTGGTATTGACTACCAACAGATAGAAAGCAAATATACCTGTTTACTTCCACCACTACTTACCTGCAGAAATTCATTAAGTTCAACTTGTCCATTTTTGTTCAAATCTACTTCATTGAGAATTTCATGTAGTGTGTTTTCATCCATTTGGACATTGATACTCTAAATTTTAAAAAAGCACAAAGGTAGAGGTCAAATTAAAAATAACGCATATCAGTTTATTAACATTACCAACTTTCAAAAATTAAGAGAAAAATTATAGGAAGTACTAAATGAGAAAAAAATCTAGTATATAGTCTTTATAATTTTCTGTTGTCAAAGATATTAAACCAAAAAAAAAAAATGTATTACCTCTAGTACACGCTGAACATCAACAATGGTAATAAAGCCTTTTTGGTCTGCATCAAATTTATGAAATCTCTTCTTGTACCTGGAACACAACATTGAATAATGAAACAATATATTTAAGAAGGTGGAGAAAAAGAGAGTGAGAGAAAGTTATTACAAGTACCTGTCAATGTCTGAAGGCAGGAGGCTAATTTCGGAGCGATCTGTTAACTGTTCTGATCGAGATTTATAGCCCATTTCATAATATAGAAACTTCCTGGCTGTTTCAAGTTCTTCCTAAAACACAGACATAGATATTTAAAGATTTGTGGAAAGGATTATTATTTAAATCTTTACTCCTTTTCTTTCTTTTGATCTTCTATAAAGAGACTAACCCCACTTATTTGAATAGTACATTTATTTATATTTTTTCTAGTTTATTTTTATTGATTGCATACACACACACACACACACACATACACATCATTGTCCACCCTGAGGTTCTCCCATCTCCTTATCACCTGTTAACCATCTTAATCTTTTGTGCCTTCCCCTTCTTTTCTCCTTCCTCCCCCTCTCTTGCTCTCCAGCTTTGTTGAAGTATAATTTGCATTCATTAAAATTTATTTTAGGTACACAATTTGGTATATACACTACACCAAGATCAGGATACAAAATGCTTCTATCAGTCTCAAAAGCTTTCTCATGCATATCTGTGGTTGAACCCTTCACCTGGCCTCTGTCCCAAGGAACCTTTCTGTCACAGGAGTGTTGCCGTTGCTAGCATTTTATATAACAGAGTTCATACGGTAGGTAGTATTTTTGTTCGACTACTTCCACATATCATGATTCTGAGATTCATTCATTTTATTGCATATTTCATTATTTAATTTCTTTTGACTGCTAAATATTCTCCTACAATATTGACTAGCAAAGTCTACATGACCAAATCCTTGTGATTTGGTTAAAAAAAAAAAAAGCAATTAAAAGTGAAGATGTCTAGGACCTCAACAACCGCTAGCATGTAGTGCCCAAAACAGACATCATGGGACTAGTTACCCTGAAATACTGTCACTAAAATAATAAAAGTTGGATGGAAATTAGTCTGGAGAAGAAACCAGCTCTTCCAAATACTCTTCCTGATTTCAACCCCTAGTCTCATTTGCTACTATTGCTGAGAATACTGACTTTCTTAGTTTTTATCATGCCATTTCTCCTATTAAGAATCAAATGACTCTGTACTGCTCATAACAATCTTTTCTTCCTTTTACACACACACACACACACACACACACACACACACACACACACATCCCTTTACTCCATAGAACGGTCAGTTCCATTGATGTGAGCTTGAGAATGATTTCCTTGGCCCAAATGATTGGATGTGATATATGGTGCTTTTGAGTAAAAACTTTAAAAGCAACTGCACAGTTCTGCTTAGCCTACTGCTCCTGTATCATGAGAGGGTTATGATTCCGAGATCAGAATCCAGTTAGGAATACAGCGGGGAGGCACAATAACTAACAAGCAGCCTTTATGTAATATGAGTGGAAATTAAGTGTTTCCCATGTTTCTTATGTAGGAAAAAAGTGACTAGAAGAAAAAGCTGACTATTAGGAATCATAAATTCCACAGATTTCCCATCAAAGGAACTTACTAAATCAATGTTTTTCAAATTCATGTATGCATCGCAATGTATGCCAGTGTGAAGGGAAACAAAAGAAATAAAACAATGACAGATAAACTTGCAAGTAACATGTTTATATGTTTCTGCTTATGTCAATAACAAATTCCTTTAAGCTTTTTATTGGGAAGACACTATTTTTCCCTGAGGTTATCCCCTTTGACTTTTCTCTTAGGAAATAGACACTAGAGATATTCGTTCTTAATATTCTTACATAGAAAAATAAAAGATCAGAAAGTTATAAAATTCTCCACATCGCTCCAACTTCTCCACATATCCTTTACATTTTTTCCCTTTCTTTCCAAAATGGAAGGCATGAGATTTCCATGGAGAGAGGAAGTGTAGGCATAGAGAGGTAACTCTGTAACGCTGAAAGTAGCCCCTAAAGGAAAAATTCTACCTCCTAAAAAAGTTTTATCTTTATAATTCCCCCAATTTCTTGTGGATTGGCAGAACTTCCTCAGAGGTAGTTCTCCTTAAAATCTAAAGGTTTCTCTTTCCAATATTACAACATAACAAATATTGAAGGATAGGTTAAGGTTTTCTTTAAATCTAAAACTCTTCTTCTGCATAACACATGATTTCAAATCCCTATACCATGCTGGATGACCTTCCAAAACACTACTGGTCTGTCATATATGATTGTTAGAACAAAACCAATCTTCCAACAGAGATATGGCAAATACAGAGAGGAATAAATAGCACCTTCATCAATTCAGACAGGCAATTTCTGTTAATGCAGCTTAAGACTGCAACTGCATTTGGGGATAGTCATGACCCTTGTTAAATGCTATGCATTCACTGTTAACAAAAACCATATTTCTTTTCTGCATGTACTACTGTAAGCACCGTCAAACCTACACTGAATGGATGGAGTTGTTTTTCTATCTAATGTAATGTTTGCCATTTATCTCTATTAAATTATACTTAATGAAATTTCACCCATTGCATCAATTTGTTATTATACATCCACTCTCCCTTCCCTTCAGTTTCTAGTCATTGCTACACCAAAGAAGGACACCATCAACTCTGTAAACTAAGCATATGAACCAAGCTTTCCTGGGTCAAGATGCATGACAGAGTCATTATGACCTGCTTCCAGCGATCTCTTCCAAGACAAGCAGTGTTCATTGAATAGTTACAGATCTACCAGTTTCACCAGATATCACATGGAGTTTCTTAAAATGCTTTATAGAACCCAAATATATTATGTCTATGATGTTTCCCAAATTTAACAATGTCGTTGCACTTTCTGAAAAGAAAATGAGCTATCTGAAATTTTTTATGAATAATTTCTACTAGCTTCCAATGATCACCACTTCTTGATAAATGCTAGCTAAACAAAGAAAAAAAAAATGCCACAACCTAAAAAAATGCTCAAAATCAGTGTTAGAACCACAGCTTTTACAGGTCATCAAGTACATTTTCCTCTTGACTCCCTTTATGGAACTATATTTGCCCACCTCTGTGCTAATTTTGATCCTATTTGCCACAATATTTTAAAATGTAATGATTGTTAAATAATCCCATCTGGAAATTTTACCCAAGGCATAATTTTTCTGGGCTTATATTAGTCCCCTATTATCCCTTTCATCTTCTTGGTATTTGTTTCACTCTTTTCACAAACACACACACACACACACACACAAACACACACATCACACTATCTTTGACAGAGAGGCAGGGACAGAGACAGAAGCAGAGAGCAAGAGAGAGAGATTAGTATTAAACTATGAATTCTCCCTTTCTCTAGCATTCAAGAATATGGAGTCAGTCACCTTAAACAATATAGACTTTATTTGAATTTGTCTCAACTTTTAAAGTTATTTTTGGTGACTTTAGCATTTTTATCAACACTCAGCCAATTCCTGACACTACTTATATATATCCACATTATTCGTGAATACTCTTTCAACAAGTATTGAGCACTTGTCTTCCATCTGTTTTAGACTTGGTGTTTATCAACTTGCTTTCCTTCAGCATCACTCCACTGCTTCATTTACTTCCCATTTTTCCTCCTCATAGAAGTCAACTTCTAAAAGAATTACTTTTGGTACAACTGACTCAATCAAATTAAGTGATCTCTTTAAAAATCTCTCAGTGTAATATATGTTTTGTCTTAAGTTTATAAAGCTGACCTTACCAAATACCACAACAGCACTTCCCAAAATGCATCCTAAGCAACACTAGTCTCCCTCCTCTGATCCAACCTTTACAGAAAGTGAGTATTGGGTTTATTTTTGAAAAAGTCTCCTTATAGAAACTGACAATGCATTGAACATTTTTAAGGGCACTTAACCTGCACTGAAGAAAATGTTTTCACTTGTTTAACCCAGAATTTTCCAAACTTTTTTGACCATGAAGTTTTCATTTTGCTTATAGAAATTTATACCTTGTGGAAGACATCCTGGCAGTATCATGTTCTGTAAATGTTCCCACCAATTCTGTCAATCTCTAACTCCCCTAGATAATGTCTTCCTTACTAATCTGTTTTTCCAAATTGATTGGAATTTGTTTTGAGCATCAGTTCCTGTAAATTTTGGACAATATACATATATTTTCTGAGGTATGTATGTGCTGTAACCACCCAGAGAGATTTCAAGATCCTTGAAACAATGAGCTATTTACTATTCCTCTAAAATATTTGCTATAATGTTCAGTATACAAGTCACTCATTAAGTATTGACTGGTAAAAACAACCACAATTCATCTACAGAGTGTTATTTATCACCGTGTTCCTCTTTCAGTTTTGCAGGTTAAATAATCCCAATGCTTTTAACCTTTTCTCAGAAGTCCAGCTTTCTAACCTTTAATTCTTTTTTTCCCCTTCTCCTTTGTTCTCTCTAGACTGTGCACAGTTCTCATTAACACTTCTGTGTCTCATATACTGAGTAATAACTTTAGGTCTTTTATTTCTGTTACTTTGTTTGGGGGAGATGGAAAATAGGAGAATATTTCTAAAGATATAAAATCTGAACTGAGTGAAACTAGCTTCCTCTGAAGGGCCTAACACAACCAGTTTACAAAAATTTCTTCCTCCTTTCTACCTCCCACAGTCTGAATTCCTGGCAAAGCAAATCTCCATGTACATTCAGATCATCTTGACTTCTGCAGAAACACATTAATCCAAATCCTTCTACATGATAACTATAATTGGCAGCAACACAGGAATAAGTTTCACTCTTGCGTTGACACTGGTGTACACAACTTTAGCTGATGAACCAAAACTGAAACTGGAAGAGCTATAAATCAGTCATGCCCATGTAAGGGAAACCGGGCTGGATAGGGGAAAAGGTATCCTCTAAATTAGAGAGCTAGTGTTCAATTCCAGTCCCACAACTTACTAGTCATGTGAACACTGACCAAGATTTAAAATGCTGAGCCTGTTTCCTTAACTATAAAGTAGAAGTAAAGATTATTCCTGAGAGAGTTATGGTTGGGATTAAGGATCATTTCAACAAGTGATTTTCACGATCAGTATACTACATGCACTGTGTGTGCTACAATCACTGGAGAATTAAATGAGCTAGAAATAAAATGCAGGATCAGGGTTTTGCTCCTGAAGATTTTGCCCCTGATAGTCCAAAGTAAAGGCTGAAAAGCTGTCCTTTCTCATTATATATATATTTTTTTTAATTTTTTTTTTTTTTGAGACTAGGTCTCGCTGTTTTTGCCTGTGGAACTGCAGGCTCACGTTGCCTGGGGTACCACAGACTCAAGCAATCCCAGTCTCAGCTTCCTAGGTAGCTGGGATTACAGGTGCATGCCACCATGCCCAACTATTTTTTGGAGACAAGGTCTCGCTATGTGCCCCTGGCGGGATTCAAACCATGAGCCCTGGCCCCAGCCATGGCTTCTATCTGCCGCTTACAAGCATGCATGCACCACCATGCCCGGCCCTTTCTCATTATATTTTCCTGGGGAATCTGGTTAAGTGTCTATATTAACAAATCTGTATCAGAATGAGATAGAACCTATGCCTATTCCTCTATCTTTTAGTATGATACAGATGCTCATTTTCTCATTCTCTATATGCTGGGCACTGAGGGGAAAAAAGGGAGGATAGAGAGAAGGAAGGGTGGGAAAGAGTGAGGGAGGGAGGGGAAAAGATATCTCTTTCTTTGGGGAATTTGTTTCCTGGGGGAGAGAGACACAATAAAAAAACAACTACATATATGGTATTTGTCAACTAGGTAATTGTTGAAAAATATGTAGACAAAGGGTTAAAAAAAAATTCCATTTGCATGGTGGAGAGTGTGCTCTTAATTGAAGTCAGATGAGAAAGGCCTTCCTGGAGCAGAGACAAGCCAAAAAATTTAAAAAAAAACAAAAAAAAAAAACAGGTTATGAGACTATCTAAGGGAGAGAATTCCTGGCAGATGGACCTGTAGGGCTTGATTGAGGAAAAAGCAATTTTATCTGTTGGTGGAGGGAAGTGATGTATGGAAAGAACCATCGGAGGATCAGACAGGTAGTGAGCAGATCACAGAGCGTCTGTAGATGGCTGTAATTACTTTGGTTCTACTCTGACTAAAGGACAGGGTTTTTACAGTAAAGAAAATACTAATCAGCCCTCATCTTACTAAACCTATTACCAGCGTTTGATATACTTTACTAACTTTCTATATGATCTCATCCTATCTGATGGCTTAAATGCCAACTCAGATTTATATCTTTAAATCAACCCTCCCTCTGAATTTCAGACTGACATGAATGAAAATCTGGTTTATGTTTAAATAAATCACTGAAGTCGTTTAAAGCAGCAACACCAGTTGTAGAGAAGCTATTACTATAATCCATGTAGATGATGGCAGGCTGCATCAGGGTGAGAGCAGTGAACTGTGTTAAGGACTGAATTCAGGCCACTATTTGAAAATAAATATGATAAGGTCTGCCGACAGATTTAGATCAAGTGTAATACATAGGTTTAGGCATAAGGACCCAAAAGGTGAAATAACTATTTATGACAAGGGAAGATCAGTAGTATTAGCAGTAGTTTGGGGGCGGTAGGAGAAGACCCAAGAGAGCTAGCACTACATACTGAATTTTGTCCCCCCAAATTCATGTTGAAGCCCAAACCTCCAAAATAGTATTATCTGAAGATGGGCTTTTGGGGAGTAAAATTAGGTTTAGGTGAGTCCTGAAGGTCCAGTCTCTATGATAGGATTATTGTTGTCATAGTGAGAACTCCTACGCCACCCTCACCCACCTCCCTGCTCCTGATCTCACCTTCCACTCCTGCTTCCATGGAAGTACATAGGTAGAAGGTGCATATCTAAAAGGCAGGATGAGGGATCTCACCAGAACACAACCATGTTGGCACCTAAACACAGACTTTTAGTCTCCAGAACTGTGAGAAAGAAATATTTGCTGCATAAGCTAGACAGTCTATGGTATTCTATTATAGCAGTCTAATTCAACTAAACCTAATTAGTACCGCAGAAGTAGTTTAAGAAGAAATAACCAATCATGACAGTGACACTAGACAGTTGAGTCAAAAAAAACCCTGAGAGTTGAGGAGAATTTTGAACACCATGGAAGGTACTGGTGAATGAGACCAAGCTACCACAGCAAAGTGGTGGCAGAAGAGTCAAACTGGAACAAGTTCAAGATAGGAAGAAGAGAACTGAACCCAAAAGCCAAGAATTTTTTAAATAAATACATGAAAATACCTCTGTACATCATAATAGTTTGGATTAAGTAATAAACATGAAAACTGTGTTTATTACAGTAAACCCAGCCTCTATGGGAACTCCTCAGCACCACTGGCTTCTTTTTTCAATTTGGACATAATGTCTCAAGTGACAAAATAAGCCTCTAGTGGTCATACAATTAAACCACTATTTCCCACTAAAAGCAAATTCATGAGTGCGAATTTCACTGTAAAATTTTAAAAATATTTCAATGAAAAACAGAAGGAATTATACCCACAGTCTACTGGAATTAAGTTTACAAAGTTGAGAGCATTTTTTTCTATAAAGGAATCTGTAGAAACAACTAAATTTTAGAATAGAATTATCTTTAAAGTTTCCAACAACCTAAAAATATTCTCTCACTTTCTCATTCTCTCACCCACCCATCCACCCACATACACACACATACATACACACACACACACACACACACAGAGAGAGAGAGAGAGAGAGAGAGAAAGTAGAAAGAATTCTATAGCTACCACCAAAAACTATGCTAGTTTGTAATAACAAATCAAAAATTATAGGTTCTTAATGGGGATTGTCATTGAAAAGGTTTCTATATAATACCTCTTTTCTATAATCATCCCAGTTCAGTTCCCTGCCCATCAATTCAACAATTCTGGGCAGGGCTTCCTCTGCTGCCTGGACATTCAGGAAGGCCAGACGTGTACGCCGTGAAATAATATCCACTGCAGTGCATGCGTACTCCTTAATCCCATATTTCACCTGTGTTTGAATTAAAGTAAAAATTAATAGTTTAGACCTTTTGTAAAACAGAGGAAATAAAGTTTCACTTAAAAAATTAATGCTTACGAAAAGTAACATTTTTCTTTATAAGGTTTCTTCGAGTAGGCATTAGACAAACAGTGATATCTTCTAAGTTTCCCATCTGCCTATCAATGCAGGTTTGGAAATGGGATAAACTGAACAGAGTTAATACCTTCATCCTGAATGAAATCTGGCACAAACATGACAAGTGATTCACTTCTCATTTACCATACACATTAATTATTTACCTCTTTATTTATATATAATATGGATGTTAATTTGCATAGCTAAGTAGGCAAAGAGTTAAGATTTAAAAGTTAGTCTCATCTCCAGACTCTCTATAGGTTTCTGCCTCAGAGTAACCAGATGACAGAAGTTCTATGTCCAATCAACAAACAAATGTTTACTGAATACCCAAATTTTAAAGATACAATTACAAATAAAATGTAGTCTCCAATTTCAGAAAATATGAGAGAGTCTGATGAGGAACAAAGCTTGTATCTTTGAGAAATGTCAAATCAAGATACGTCATCACACAGCATACACATACAAACTCAAATAGCTTCAAAATCACAAAAGTGACCAGTTGTTGTGACTTAATAGGACAGTGCAATGGAGAAGGAAATTAATATTTTCTATTATTATCACTACCAGTATCACACCAGAATTAAAATGAATATTTGTAATAAAAGAAGGGATCTGTGCTGGGCAACACTTTGCTCCAGGTTTTAGGTAATATAATATGCATTAAAACTTAGCTACATGTATTTTTTAAGGAAGATGAGAAATGGACAAATGAATGGTATACCAAAGCAGAATGGAAATTCCCATATGGATATTCATATACATACCTCTGCTTCAATGTATGGAAATTCTGACACAAGACGCACTCCAACAATGGGCCACCTCTTTCCTGTCACACTTGCCATTTTGGCCACCTCAAAAGCCTTGTCACCATAGGTGGCAGCAAGATGCTGTGCCACCTAAGGAAACAAAATTGCATTATTAGGCAGGACCTTTGAATATCAACAGCTTCTAGGGACAAAGCAAAATAAAGTATGTGCTTATCTTACTAGTTTTTACTATCCGTAATTAATAGCTCTAAAAGAGGATTAGATTTTTATTTTCTAGGAGGAAACCACTTGTGCTGTGAATGCTGAGGCTAGCACTAACTCTCCCACACATGAATCATTGTATCAATGAATGATGAAGCTTCAGTTTCATTCTGCTCTTGATATCACTCCTAAAGGACAGCTTCCTGTACTTAAGATAGAATTTGGGATGCTTAGTCTTCCAGGAACAAATCAAACATACTTCAGAGGTAAGTTGAAACTAAGATGTACATTGCTCTTTAGGCAGCTAAAGCAACATAGATCATCTTTTTATTTCTTCTTAGTTCACTTCTACAGTAAGTAGAACACTAATAAATGTAGCAAAAAGAAACACAGCATCAGGGAGACCATAAGACTGCCAATTCTATTACGAGCACTGGCGAGATAAACCAGAAATTAAGATGACATTACAATTCACACTTACTTCACTTTCAAGTCCATAATCCTGGACAAGCCTAATGTAGAGTGTGGGACTCCAATCTTTACCCCCTTGTAGAAAAAGTCCAACTGTTCTACTTGGGCCGGCTTTCAGATTATGAGTTTTGATAGCAGCATTTATGGTATCCTCTGCCATAGATCGATATGTTGTCCACTTTCCACCTACAAAAGTTTACAATTCATTATTTTTCTTATAATTGACCACAACCTAATAATTATAAAATTCACCCCATATACAAAAATTGCATGGCAAAGCAATGTATAACATTTTGCTGAGAATCACACATGCATAAAAAAATCGTTCTGTTTATTTAACATTGACAGTCCAGGTAACAGTTTAAGCCAAGTTCTTTGAAAGTTGGAGTACACCCAAATAACAACATAATATCCCACACCTGCTATAGTGATGAGACCACTCTCACTGACATCCACAACATGATTTCGGGAGATGGACTGAGTATCTGCAGACTTGGGATCTGTAACAAGAGGACGGATACCGCTCCACGCAGCCAGGACATCCCCTCTTCTCACTGGAAGGATCAATGTGAAAGGTTAAGAGTTACTCACAAATTATAAAGTAATTACTAAGCAAGGAAGAGTTCAGTAAAAGCATATGAATATGTTTTAAAGAGGGAGAAAAAAACTTGTAAATATAAGAACTGTGTGGATAATGAAAAACTCAAAAACTTTTTTACAAAGATAATCTCCATTTTAGGAGAGCAAAGAACTTGAAAATCAGACACTAGTAACAGAAAGGAAATAAAAGAAAAATGTTTGAAATCCTCAACTGGGACAATTTAGAGTAGTTAAAAAGAACAACAAAGCAGAGAGAGAACAAAAATTAGTAACTCATGATATGTTAAATTCCCTCCTAGAATTCATCTTGTTATCTCAGGGAAGGCAAAGAAACTTTTTATCAAACAAGGATATTTTCACCCATCATCAAAACCAGCTTCTTAGTGAGAATTTATATAACAAGTCCACCTTCTCAAAGTACTTGCATACACATTTCATTTCATTTAATCTCACAAAACCACATAGCATTGATTATTATTATTCTCACAGAACAGAGAAGAAAGCAGATTGGAAATATTTGCCCAAAGCAAATATTTTAAAAATAGTAACATCTGAATATCAAAACTCAGTTTCTTCTGACTGCTACATCTGTATTTCTTACTCTAAATTGTACTGCCTCTCAACTATGAGTAATACCTTTTTCTTTCTCATTCCATTACATTACCACTATCACCAAAACGGGCTTACTAGCTCCTCCAAGAAGGTATATAATACTTGTTTTTTAATATATAGAAGTTCTTGGAATATTTAAGATTTGTCTTACTAACTCTGCCAAAATACAATTATCCTTCTTTATCAAAAACTGGAGAGTTTACAATGGCATCAGATGGCTGTGGCCTAGCATTTAGTATGTTTCCCCAAATGGCTGAAAAATGGTTCTGATCAACAATCAGACTGAAGGACAAAAGGTAAGTGCAGAGATTTCATAATCTGCTCTTCTTTACCCAGATCAGCTTCAGAAATAGCTTAGCTCTTTTCCCTTTCCATTCTCCAAATGAGGGAACTAACCATATGTGGAAATCCTAACAATATAGACTATAAGGAGATGAATGCTTATATAGTCCAGCTACATTTACTTTGGTAAATCAGTAAATTCATCCATAGAGGAGAGAGAAGTGAAATTTTGCTTGCTCCTTTGTCTCCATCTTACTTCCAAACTTTACCGTCTTGATGAAAACTTTACTATATAGAGTCTTGAAGACACAAAATAGTGGGAAAATTGGATAACCACATATGACAGAGTGAATTTGGATCCATACTTTATACAGTTTGAAAAACGAACTCAAAATGAACCAAAGCTCTATATAAAAGAACCACAGAAAACCTTTAGTAGGAAATATAAGGGGAAGGTTCATGACATTGAATTTGGCAATGATTTCTTGTGTCACAAAGCAAATAGAATCTAACACCAAAAAAAAATAAAATGCACCTCATGAAAAAGAAAAACTTTTATATAGAAAGGGACATAGTAAAACAGAAAAGGTAGAATATGCAGTGAGATAAAATACTTGCAGATGATTTATTGAATAAGGGATTCACATATAAAATATATAAGAACTCCTAAAACTCAAAAACAACACACACAAAAAAGACAAGCCTGATTGAAACAAATGGATAAAAAAATTGATAGATGTTTCCTCCAAAGAAGATAATTACATGGTAACTGAGCATATAAAAAGATGTTAAAAAATGTTCAATTTCACTAACTGTTAGAGAAATGAAATGAAAACTTTAAAGATATAACTTCATAGCCAATAGGTTGACTACTATAAAAATGGAAAAATGAGACAAGTGTTGATGAAGATGTAAAGAAATTGGAACTCTTGAGCATTTCTTTGATGGGAAGGTAAGCATGATGGGAATGGTAAGCATGATGCAGTTGCTATGGGTGACTATATGGCAGTTCCTCAAATTATTAAACATAGAAATTACCATATCACCCAGAAACTCCACTTCTGGATAAATACACAAAAGAACTGAAAGCAAGGAGAATCTGTACAACCTCCTTCACCATAATAAACAAAATGTAGAAATAGTCCAAGTGTCCATAAACAGATAAATGGGGAAAAAAAGTGTAAGATATATATACACAGTAATGTTCAACCTTAAAAACTAAAGAAATTCTGACACATGCTACAACATTGATAAGTTTGAAAATACTCTGTTAAAGGAGATAGTACATTCCTCAAAGACTAAATATTGTATAATTCCACTTATTCCATAATGTGATTTACATAGTTGTCAATTCAAAGACAGAAAACAGAATGGTGGTTGGCAGAAGTTGGAAGGAGAGAATGGGGAATTTATGCTTAAGTGGTACAGAGTTTAGGTTGAGGAAAAAGTAAAATTCTGGAAATGAATGGTGGTACTGGTGGTACAAAAATATGAATGCAGTTAGCATCAGTACTATCTGCTTAAAAAGGTTACCAAGCTAAATTTCATGTTTTGTTTAATTTTTAAAATCAAGACAAAGGAATACTTGACAAAACTCAAATCTCAAAGTAAGAGATGATTAGAAAATAGTTTACTTAAAATGCCAAAGTATCAGGATTTCTAGCACCCTATACCTTATTAAAATATCTCATATACAAGGGGCACAGTTCTCTGAGCAGCCAATTTTTAGATCCCATTCACCCTTTGGTGTCTTCCTTGATAGAGCAAACATTCTAAATATTTACATGCTACTCGAGGGCAGAATTCAATAGATAAGTAAAGACAGAGAGATAGACAGTATACTGGTGTAGAGTCACAAAGGCTTTTTGAAATGATGGGAATGAGAGAGGGGGTAGGAGGGCACCTAACCAACACAGGGAAAAGACCCTAAAAACAACTTAAATTGAGTGACTGAAAATACCTCCACTTTTGAAAAATAGATTTATAGTAAAGCTAAATTTAAGTAACAAATCTGGCATATTTTTTCTATAGCTTCTTAAGTGTCACACACTTAAGAGGACTGAGATGTGAAAGACATGCCCATATACCACTTAAGGGACCTTTAATAAAACCTAAATTCAACACTGTGGCAGCAAAAGGAGGGACATAACAAACTGGTAGGAAAAGACTAAGGCTGGGTAACTAACGACCAGAGGGAGCCTCCATGCTGAAGTTCCTCTCCTTTATCTGTCCTTCTGGCATGTGCATTCTCTTTAAAGGATTTATTCTTGATGGCATCCATGGAATAGGGGTTAATTCAAGCTTTAACAATTCCACAAAAGTTCTGTAAAAGTTCAACACAAATCGTGCAATGTTTGACTTTTTATAAAAAGCTCAACTAGGAAATGACCACTATTTTCCATTAGAGTCAAAATAAAATCACTCTCAGAGCCAAAAATAAAACTCAGTCAACCACTTAGAACGTCACTGTGGTCACCACAAAAGCTGCAGAGTGTGCCTGTGAAATTCCTCAGGTAGCCACACTGATCAGGAATTTGGTTTCAACTTTAAAGCATCTGACTGTTTTTAAAGTTATTTGGTGGAAAATTAAGACTTTTTCAGAGTAAACCTGAAGTAGAAGAAATAATCCTTGTTGTAAATGTTTGCCCCTTTTTGGGTATAACAGGCATAAAAATAAATCTATAAAACTGTGTTATCTAAACCAAAACTGCACAAAAATTTGAGTTTTTCATTCATAGAGCAACATTAAATAAAACATTATGTATCCATTCTTAATTCTTATTCTCGAAGTTGATACTCAAAAAAAGAAAACAATACCATGATTCATAATATGTTGGAAAATTTATTTTGCTTATATTAAGCACTCAGTGTTTTTAGCCTGAGAATTATATTTGATGAATGTTGAAATTAAATTTTTAAAATTTAGTTAAGCATAATCAACTTTAAACTGTATTTAAAATATGAATCAGTGTTTATGGACTTTAGGACATATACTATCAGAAAAGAGGAGTGGTTGAATCAGGTTATCTATCAGTTTCTCCCACCATTGGCATTTAATGATTTTTACAGATCATTTAAAAAGCTGTAATTTGCCTGAACCTCTCCACCATCCAAATAAAGTAATAAAATACCAGGGCCATAGGTGCAACCTATGACCACAGGGCACAGCATAACTAAATGAAACATAATTTCTAAACTATATGTAAAAGACAACAACTAACTAAGTCAAGAAATTTCTCTCTGTATCACTTACTCACTTACAGTATAAACCTGTTATATAGCTAAACCCTAATTAAAGTTCTCTAAAGAATGAGATTCAAAGCAGAGTATAGTATTCAAAAGTACTATACTTCAAAAGTAGATGGTATGGCAAATCATAAAGATCTCTTAACTCTACTTGCAAATGGTGCAGCCAGATTGTAGCTGGGGGGGGGGTGCAACGATGACAACTCTAGGATAAAGCCAACTTGCAGGTAGTTGAATGAAGGGCCCTATACCTTAGATATTGCTGAACCAGTTAATAACCTCTTCAGATTTCTCGTATCTGCGGTTCTCCTTTATAAGATAACATACATCCTTATTTATATAAGCAAAAAATGCAAATTTGATGACTATTAAATCAAGTATTTCTTCTACATATGCCTTTAGATTCTGTAGAACAGCACTGCTCCCTCTACTTTTCTTTAGTGATGGAAATGTTCTGTATCTACACTGCCTAGTTCACTAGCCGCTAACTAGTGAACCACCTGAAACATGATTCACGTGAGTAAGGTAGTGCATTTCAAATTTAATTTTAACTGGTTTAAATTTAAATAGCCACATGATATGCACAAACACAGGTTGTGAATTTGTACAAGGGAACTCCAAAGTAAAAGTACTTGAGCAGATTTCAGTCTAGTTCTGGTAAATCAACAAATTATTACTTTCACTACAGCCACCTTGCCCGCATCTCTAACGGAGTATCTTTTCAGTAAAATTTGATTGTCCTTTGTTTATGTGAATACAATTTCTTGTAAGTCCCCCCTCAATACTCCACTGCCATAATTTGTTCCGTATTTTTCATTTCAATGTATCCTCTTTTATCAAGCTCATGAAGTCAAAGAAATGAAAAATATTTTTAACTGTATTAAGTATTACCACCCTTAAGCTTTTAACTAGAAATATGTTCTGTCATCCAGGTGGTAGCCAAGAGTAAACATCACCTACTACTTCAATCCTCTATGGGGGGGGGGGTGTGGACCTCAACCCAAACTTTCATGCTTCAGAGCTCAAAAATTCAAAATTCATCTTGATATACTGGTTCTCACATTACCAGGCAAGCTAAACAAAATTTCATTACTCTTCGATCTCACCATGTTAAAAGTCATCAGCAATGTCAAGTCTTATATTTTTCAATATCTCAAATAGTAAATCAAGTAGAGGATCACGTATAAATATTAAATGAACTATTAAAGCATTCTTTGAACTTTTATATCAAACAATAAGAGTTGACATTACAAAATCAAAAGAAAGAACATGTAAGTCTCTGAACCAATACATTAGGTTTTATACAAAATTTCCAAAGACTATATAG
This sequence comes from Uropsilus gracilis, assembly GCA_004024945.1. NCBI lineage: Eukaryota > Metazoa > Chordata > Mammalia > Eulipotyphla > Talpidae > Uropsilus > Uropsilus gracilis. The sequence continues at coordinate 149,392 of PVHY01001219.1, forward strand.
TTAAACAAATGTATATTCCATTTCAAAATAAATGAACACACTAAATAAAACAAGGTGACAGAAAACAACACTCAAGTTGGGGGGAAATTCTCATTAAACACTACTTATTAGATTAATTTACCCAGAACATACTCAGTTGATTTTTTTAAAGTGTCAATTGTCCAGCTGTTAAAAAAAAAATTACCTCCAGATTAAAAAATACTTGGTACTATTTTCAAAAGAATAGTGAGAAAACAAGATAATCTTGCCATTATGCTTAAGAATTATTTTCATTACATTCCCTAAGAAAAACTCAGTCAGGTTTTAGTATGTATGATGTATAAAGAGTAAGCTATAAATAGTAAAACTGAACAGATATTTTTCATAGCCTATTATATAATTGTTTCAGACTATAATACATATTTTTATTCTTAAAAACTTGGCAAGAGAAGTGTTTGTTTTAAAAATTAATAGAAAATGAAGCTCACAGGAAGTGACAAGAGCTAAACGTGTGGTTTTGCCTCCATCAGTTATTTAAGCATACATTTTAGGGTATTCTTTCTCATGTTTGCCACTTGCAAAAAAAAATCAATAAAAAGCATGTGAAAATATCTAAATGAACACAGGGGAAATAGTGTCAGAAATCAATACTTCTCTACCAGCATGTTTAACCTGCTGAAATGAAGTGTTAATCACAGAAATAAGATACCATATTACATTTATAAACTAATGAAACTAGAAAAAGCAAAGCACATGACACTATAATTAAACAGCTGGAAGACATCCAAGCCTGTGTAAATTGATAACCCTGGTACAATCTCTGGCAGTGAAAAGGCAGGTCTGCAGTGAGTTGATATGGCCAGCTCAGTTGTTAATTGAATAACAGGCAATCTATAAACACTACTAATTGCATATGTGAAAACCTGTGTACAACTAGAGAAGCTGCCTGAAGAAGTACTCCAGAAAAAAACGGCAGAACTTCACCTCTCTCAATCCAGCTAAGTCATAGTTTAACTTTGCCACTGTATCCTTCTGATTAATCGCACAGAGCTGGCTTAATGATACATTTTTTCAGAGGATCATTTTCCTTTCTAACTCAACACATACCACATAACTATCAATTACCCATTTCAGAAAAGAACAAACAAGTAATCTAGAAAATTCAGCCTGTGGACGGAAAGCTTTCTAAATTGTAAAAGAAGACATGGTCTTATTCCCAACAGGCAAAATGCTTTTCAGAATTGTTCTGACGCATTTTTCAGAAGTGTGGCAGCTGCTGTGAACAGCATGAAGTGTTAAGATTTAACACTTTTTTTTTTTTTTCCTGAAGGATATAGCCATTTGGGGAGGCTCAGAAATTGTTGTCAAAATTTTCCTTATTCATCTATTCTTTTTAAATGATTATTTCAACCCTGGTGAATACAAAAGCATTTTAAAACTATTGCTCCAGAACCTAAACCAAATCTTTATTTTTAAAATCTGTAGTGGAGACTGATTGGCCCAAGAGATCAGTTATGCGATATGAAACCTCTAGTTTAATATTTCATCCAAATAAGGCCAGTGGAGAACAAGGGTCACAAGCTTCTGAAGGTGTTTAGCAGTTTTCATGAAATGAATTGAGATACTTAAGCCTCTCCTTGGTGGATGAGTATCACATCATGAAACTGAGAACCACCAATGAGAGCAGTGAATGGTACTCAGAAGCACAAGTGTGAATGCCAGACTGACTTGTACTGAATTCATGCTCCAACACAAATGAGCTATGGACAAGAAACTTAAAGTCAGGGGGCTCAGTTTCTACATCTATCTAGTGGGGATTACAGAATATACCTCATAAGGTTGGTAAGGGAAATGAAAGAGGTAACACAAGCACCAAGCTTAGCAGTGTCAATATAAAACCAGTAAAGGCAGAGTTTTTTTAAAAAAAATATGTACTCCTTTGACAGGTAAGTGGAAAGACTAAAATATGTGTAGCAACAGCACGTAGTCAAATAACTGAATGGTGCTGGTAGCTGAGTTTCTCCCATTTCATCTGCATAGAAGAAAATACAGAGTTTCATCAAAATTCCTTTGAAAAAACATGAAATTGAATGACTTAACTTTAAGATATAGATAAAATTCAGCTAACAGTCTACCAAGACTTTGGGTAATTTCTGAAAGATATAGTCATCAAACAATTAGAAATAAGAATGAAAAGAATCATTGTAAATGAGATGTCTTAAAGAAATAAGTAGGAAACATAAAACAGTTGGGATATACAGGGATAGATGAAGCGTATAAAACAGCTATTAATTCAGTTTTCATTCCAGATGTTTGTTACCTAGAGAACTACCTAGACATCTTTATCAAGATGTCCCCAGACCACAGGAAAAAGGCCTGTATTCAGACAGTAGTTTCAATCACTTTTAGCAAAAATTTGAATAGATAGAAACTGTCTTTCAGCAATCCCCTGAACTAAAAGGTATGTTAATTGAAAAGACCTTGATGGACCAAGTTTGAAGCAGGATTTTCTATCTATTTTTTAAAAATTTATTTATATATAACTTTCACATCATTGTAATCCCAGGGACTCAACCCCCCACCCCCATCTCCACCATTACCCCCCTGCCCAAATTTGTGTGCTTCTGTTTGGTGCTTAGCTTGTTTTAGGATTCTCTATCTGTTTAAAAGCAGAATAAAAGTGAATACAGGACCTAGTCAAAGTTACAGTTCAAAGTCCATTTGTGATGGAAATCCTGCCTCTGATATGGGCATGATGGTCTTTTGGAACCTGCACCTGTTTCCCACACATCCTGCCTCGCAGTACATGCAAGCAGTTAGATTTCTCATCGTTACTGCATTTGAACTTTAAGAATTTGGAAACTGTCAACACAGAGCTCGCTGCTCTTGAATTGATTTTATCCCTTGCTCCAATAATCAAAACTTCCTGGTCTTGAGGCACAGCTATAAACCCAATTTTAACAAATATTATACCCAGGTAAACATAAAATGGAAACAGAATTCATTAGCAATAATCAATCTATTAAAATACAATCAGATCTGATCAAGTAGCCCTGGATTGCAAGGGTATGGGAGGGGGGGGATACAAAGTTACCATTTCAATGTACTCTGAATAACTAAATATGCATAAGAATATTTTCCAAATAACTGTCCATGCAGGTCTGTGAGAATAAACACCAATCAACCTATATTTCAGTGACATGCATTTAAAACATTAATACTATTATAGACAGTCAAATAGACAATACTCAAAATGAAATTTTATTCATTACTTTAAAGTAGAAAATTTTAAGAGTAATATAATTTGAAGCAATTCATACAACTAGGAAGTCACCTAAACCATGATTTAAAGTTTACATTGTTTATAAATATGTGATGACTCAATGAAAAGAAATCCTTTAGGGAATAAGAATTCATACATGCCAGTGACTCAAATCAACACAAAAGTTAAGTCTTGGTATGCTATCCACTGAAGCCAGTATTATGAAAAGTCCTGATATCAATAAGATGATATCAGGGGTGAGGGTAGAGGGAAAACAAACCTTAAACCTGAGGTGAGGGTAGGGGGGGAACCTTAAACTTCTATGTGAATACAGAGAGATTTTCAAACTGCCAACAACATAGAAAACCCTAAGAACACCTATTACTATTTCATTTTAGCTCAAAACAATCAACAAGTGGCATACAAGATAAATAATAAGCATTGAAATTGAACAAAGAATCCTCAAAGAACAAGTGACAATGTACCTTTGCCTACAATAAAATGTGACATACATAGAATTGGTGTTTTCTAAGGAGAAAATAGTATTTTGCCAAGATGAAAAGTTGGGGGGAAAGGTATGCCAGAGGAAGTGTCAGCCTAAAGAAGGCATTAAGGTTTAAAGGTGTAAGACTTGATTTGGAAATGAGAAGAAACAATAGATTAGACCACCAAAATATACAGAGGTTAAGTAGCAGACTGTAAACCTGAAAGTACCTGTGATAAGTCTTAGATTCTGAGTTTAGAACTTTTCTTAAAGTCAATGAAGAGACATCAAAGGGATATTTCTCTGCAGAAAAGTGATCATCAGAACTATGTCTTAGAAAAGAGAGTTCTGAGGGAAGGATTAGACTGGGGTATGGAATAGAATGGACATAAAATGAAGCCTGTTAGGGTGTCTATATGACTAAGGGAAAGGTGATACAAATATGTTAGGACAATAAAGTGGGAGGGGATTTATATCATACTTCAGGATGGTCACAGATAGAAACCTGAACTGGACTTGGGAAAAGGATCAACCAAAGATAAGCATGCCATTTCTAGCTTGGGAAACTTATTTTTTAAAATTATTTATATATGTGTGTGTATTTATTTTTTTTAATTTCACATCTTTGTATTCCTTGGGGTTCACCCACCACCTCCCCTCCCTGACCACTCCTACCCATACCCCCACCATCAGTTGTGTACTTTAGTTTCGTTTTTAGCTTGTTTTGACTTTTCCTCCTGGCGTTTTGTTTTTCCTATATCCCATATATTAGTGAGAACATTTGGTATCTGTCTTTTTCTTTCTGACTTGTTTCTGTTAATATGATTTCTTCTGGGTTAATCCATGTTATATCAAATTCATCAAGTTTGTCATCTTTAATTGATGAGCAATATTCCATTGTGTATATATACCACATCTTTTACATTCATGCATCTGTTTTGGGACATTTGGGTTGTTTCCATGTCCTTACAACTATAAATAGTGCTGCAATAAATATCCAAGTACAGGTGTCCCTTTGTATAAGTAGTGAGGTCTTCTTTGGGTAGGTTTCCAGAAGTGAGACTGCTGGGTCAAATGGTAGTTCCATTTTCATTAGTTTGAGGATCCTCCACACTGCTTTCCACAGTGGCTGGACCAGTTTACAGTCCCACTAGCAGTGTAAGAGTGTTCCTTTCCCTCCACATCCACGCCAGCAGTTACTGTTGCCCATTTTTTTGACATGGGCCATTCTTAATGGTGTAAGGTGGTATCTCATTGTGGTTTTAATTTGCATTTCCCTGATTGCAGTGATGTTGAGCATATTTTCATGTGCCTGTTAGCTATTTGTATTTCCTCTTTGGAGAAGTATCTTTTTAGTTCTTCTCCCCATTTTTTGACTGGGCTTCTTGTTTTATTCTTACTAAGTTGTGTGAATTCCTTGTGGATCTTTTTTATCAAACCCTTATCACTTTTGTGAAAGGCAAAAATTTTCTCCCACTGGGTTGGGTTTCTTTTTGTTTGGTCTGTTGTCTCTTTTGCTGCACAGAAGCTTTTTAGTTTGATGTAGTCCCAGCTGTTTGTGTTTTCCTTTATTTTTTTGGCCAGCTATAGATGTGTCAAGAAATGGATTTCTGGAGTGTAATTCATAGAGGGTTTTGCCCAAGTTTTCCTCTGTGTATTTTATGGTCAGGTCTTACATCCAAGTCTTTTATCCATTTTGAGTTGGTTTTTGTACATGGCGTGAGGGAATTGTCTTGATTCATTTTTTTGTATGTCTTGGTCCAGTTTTCTAGCTTGGGAAACTTAATAGAAAATGAGCTACTAATAGAGATAGGAAATAAAGATGGGTAATGTTGAGGAATTTCTCAAACTAGTCTGGGTTAAAGAAAGCATTTATATGTTCATTTGAGAAAATGTTATGACAGCCAAATTAAAATTATACCCAGGTAGGTAGAAAAATAGAAAACTTTTGTTGTTTCAATTTAAGTAAGCATGGTTATCATTCTTAGCTAAATACACTGTCAACATTCTTTTTATCCAGTAGAAACTCCATTAGTAAGTTTCTTAGAATAAATACCGCTATCCTCTTATTTCTCTGTTAACAATTTCTTGTGCCTATGCTGCAGATGTAAATCAGACCTTCTCAAGCTCTAGAAATAAGAGAGTAATGCAAACAGTACATTTTCTTGTTGAAGAGCCTACTGTTTAGAACTCATACATTTAAACCTCAAATCTTGCCATTAGCAAAAAAGGACTATATGAGTTTTGTGTGAATGTACAAAGCAGAAAAGGAAAAAAATTCAACTTCTTCCCACTATGCTATAAATTGGAACAAAGAGTTAGAGTGGGCCAGGTGTGAAAGTGGGTTAGACTGGAGATATGGCAGTTACCCAGGGAGAAACAGAATGATTTGGAGGATACAAAAGAGGGAGGACAAACTTAAAGGGATGCATACATTACCTTCAACATCACAGCTCAAGTAGTTACGGACTTCATTCAAAATGAAATTGATATCTTCTTCTGAAGGAATTGGATGGTGTGTAATATCGGTTGGAGTGTCAGTAGTACCAGCTATGGTCATCTTTTGCCAGGGTAAGAAGAAAATAACTCGCCCATCACTAGTTGCTGGGTCAAGAAGTCCCATACTCTCTGGGCTGAGGTAAAAAAAAAAGTCATATATTTCTGAAATTAGCAGAAGTTTAACCTTTATCTTCATTCTAGGTGCTATGTTATTCACTGGTTCTCAAATATACAAAACAATACATGATCTTTTAGTTTACTGCCACTACCTTAACCTAGAAATTCCTAAAAGGAGGTTTAGTGACAAGAAAGAATGAAGTATGATAATAATAATATTCTACAGAAGAACTTGCCCTCACCTTCCCAACAACTGAAGGCTAATTAATAAAGCGAGTTTCACCTTTCAATTGTTTTGGTTTTTATATTCCTTGGGCCATTCATATCAGATAATGTCAGCAGGATAAATGCCTATAATTTTTTTGATGATGGTCAATTAAAGGATAGCTCTTCAACCTTTTTCAAATCTATGACAAACATGTTCCAAAGACATTTGACATCTTTCAGAGAAGGTTTCAGAAGTACGTGAGAAAAAAAAAAAGGGTCTAACTTTCCAGAAACTAAAATGTAATCAAAAAGTTCTTTACTCTTTTGTGACTAGAACTTGTAAGCTCTTCACCAAATAAGAGGTTTCCTACTTTATTATTTCAGTTTTTACAGCAATCTCAAAAAATGCTTCCATGACAAAAGGGCTCAGTTTTCTACTGCCACCTCAATAACAATGTACTAAGATAAGGTCAAAAAGGAGAGTAGATTTTAGCAAGGAAATCTTTAAATAGAAGATGATAGTGCATTATGCTACTAAATCAAGGTTCAAGGGTGCCTCTCTTGACAGATTACATAAATCATAAATGCTTACAAAGTATTAATCAAGAATTTTCATTAACATGTACTTAATATTCTAAAACACATACTATAAAACACACTTGAAAGAACAGGCAACTTAAGTAAACATTAAAAAGTCTTGCCTAATTATGTTACTAAATCACTAGAAAGTACTGTTTTAATTCACAAAAATTCGGAGAAATCCAGAGAAGTTATTGATGGAATAAGAGGAATTTGAGTGCCAGACTTTAGAAAGTTGTTGGCTTTAATTAACTATCATAGCAAGTCAGTGGTAAAGGTATTATCTGTAAATATACTCACAGTTTCCATTAATGCAATTTCTTAAATAAGAAACAGAATTCTAATTAGTTTAAATAAATTTCAGCAAATCTCTCATAATCATTAATCTAAAAGAACATAAGTCAACTTTTTATGAGTATCAGTTCCTCAAAAAAAATTTGAACCCAGGTTGAATTTAATATGTAAAGATGAGAGCATATTTTTTGTTATGAAAGAGAAATCTAGAGTTAGGTTAGCTCATATACTTTATTTAAACAAGCACTATATTTTTCTTTGCAAAGACCCATCATTAGCCCTGTAAAATGCCTGCCAAGTCTATAAAGCCTTTGTAGCCCCCGCTCCCAAAAAAATCACTGTCTACAGAGAGACATATGTGAGAGTAGGACATGCAGAAAGTACCACATAACAATGTCAATCATTCAAACAATCAGCTAAGACACCATTTCAATCAGGTTACGAGGATATCATTTTATATTTGCTCCTATATACTGAAAGCCAGAAGTATCAATAATTACTAGTCTCTGTTTAATATATTTTTTCCTTTATGTTTATAATGAAAACTCCTTAGAAATCTCAAAGGAAATTAATTACATGTTTGTAAGCACCTACTTTCATTTTGGGTCAACATACTCATCAAATTAGTAACCTTGGAGTTGGAAATTAACTAGTTCTGTATTAAAATAAAAGGATAAATTCTACAATTAATAACACTTAAAGAAGAAATCCTATATTGATATGTCTTGTATATGATCATTTAATTGACCAATATCATATGAAGGGTCTTACTCAATAAGCATAATCAACTTCAGCATAAAATGATAATATTCAGCAACCTACACATGAAATAAAGTTAAGAAAAGCACAAGCATTGAATCCTTTAAAATCTTTCAATGCAATAAAAGCAGTTTAAAGGGTGAAGGTGATGGTTACCAATACACACACACATATTTGGAATCTGTAGAAAATCAACTACTTAAGTAAAGACATGTGTCAAATATAAAATTAACAAGCACAGAGGGAAGACAAAGCTATTAATGAATGATATAAAAAATTTAGAATCCACTTGGAAATACCTTTCATTGGTTCTAAATGACCAAATTCACAGTCTCCCTTAGGAAAAAGTTTGTTTTCTTATGAAGGATTAATTCTGCAAGGTTACACAAAGTTTGGAAATGAATATCAACTAAAGTGGTGATACATATAGCAATCTAGATTCAATCTGTATGATACACTTGACATCAGGTAAACTAGGTACTAATTTGTGTGTGTGTGTGTGTACCCTTATCCAAACTGAAATTAATTTATTGTTAACTTCTTAGCAATCAGTGTTAGAGCTAACCAGTATACGCACACATTACAGGAAAAAATTTAAACTCTTGTCAGTAGTAAACAGTATCTGTGGGTTAGGAGAAGGCATATTTCATGCAGCTCAGTCATTTTGTATATTGCTGATTTTGTGAAAGCATCTAGCCACAAGTGACAAAAATTCCAGATTTGTTCTTAAGTAAACTAGAGCACCTCCGAACAAAATGACTTTTCTGTGTTGGGCTTTCTGAAAGTAAAGCAAGAAAGGAAAAAACAAAACACAGCTGCTCCCATGGCAAAAGATAATTCTACAGGTGGGATGTCAGTTGGGATTATAGCAATAAGTACTATAAACTTAATAAATAAAAATGAAGATAATCTGAAAACAACCCAACAAGATACAGTATACTTGATGCTCCTTGCTTTTTTTATTTAGCAACCTGCATTCAATAAATTAGTGGCTACTGACCTCACCACATTTCCAAACATTTCAGAAATAATAGATCTTAGTTATCATCAGCTGAAATATAGGACAGCCCAGAGTGCTGACTCATAACTTGAGAACCTAGTCACACTCTTAACTTATAATTGCTCAAGAGACTGATGAATCCAGGGAACCTTTTCAGGTTGAGATCTTCTGCTCTCCCCCCACCCAAAATGACTTTGAAGGGCAAATCCATCCCTTCAAAACACCAGAGCTACAGTTGTTCAAAATCAGTGGTACAAGAGCAGGAAAACTAATCCAGGCAGCGACCCATAACTGAGAGGTTCCTATTCAAGAGTATGACCAGAAAAGTTGCTGAAATACCATTCCTCTACGATCCCTGGCAGTGCAAGGTGCTAAGATGTAGATATTAATTTCTCCCAGAGTAGAATGCGATCACTTACTGCATTTTAGATGGCAACACATCCCACTTTTATGATTTATGGGGAGGGAAAGTGAAGCAAAAGTCAAATTTTTATAATTAAGAAATACATTCTGTTTTGAAAATATTTCATCTAGATGATAAAGATTTACATTCCTTAAAAAACACTTCTATACTGTTTACTGTAATACAGAACTCATATGACCTTTTCCATGTGAAATTTTTGAAAGCATGAACATTTGTTCAAGTGCAAATTAAAAAATTTTATAGAAGAAATCAGAAGTATTACCAATTGCCAGAGAACAGAAGTTAGGGAGCAGGGGTATAGAGGACAAGAGAAGACATTTTGTGTTGTTCTATTTTTCTATAGTGATTACTTTTATCTACTTATTTACATCGATAGGGTTGCTCGGGCAGTAAGATGAAGAATTTTATATATATATATATATTTTTTTTTTAATTTTGACTTCTTTATATTTTAAAAAACCCTGATAGATGCTATCTTAAAATTTTAATTAAAACTACATTCTCAATTTGGGTAAGTTAACAAAAATTTGATTCAAAACATACTTAATGGTTGCTATATACACCAGACACTATAGCAGGAACTGGGACTAGAACAGTCAACAAAAAAAGATAAAAAATAATCAGAGGATCATCTTCAAAATTTAGACAAGTACTATCATGAAACAAGGACCAAGCAGCTGAAAGACAGCTTATCACAATCATAGTAAGAGGTAAAGTGATAAACCCAGGATGTTCCACACTAAGGTATCATTTAACTTATTCTCCCTATTGCCTCCTTGTCTATGCACCCTGAAAGATCAGAGTACTTTTCCATTTTAATGGAGGGAAAACTAAGGTTCACGAAATCAAATATCTTGTCCTAAATGACATCATTAAATTAGCAAGACTTACATACTTATATGGGGAATAATAAGTATCCTCTGACATCATGGCACAATAATGAAAGAAATATAAACTCAAGAGAATATGCTGAATCCAACAAAATCTCCACAGATGTAAGGGTTATGATGATGATATATGCATAGGATTTAAGTATTACATCTCCATTTATTCAACCTCTCCTCCACACTTTCTCATGCTCCAAAAAATTTTATAAACTAGCTGATCATGTATCTATATATATTATATATATCATATATATACTTATATATATACTTATATATATATAAGTATATATATATACTTATATATATATACTTATATACTTATATATACTTATATATATATATATGTCTTATAATATATGGTCTTATATATATATAAAAATTGTATTGTTTCTTATTGAGGCAACATCATTTCATAACAATGCATATGATTGGAAGTATGGGTTTACACCTCTTCAGATGTATGTTATCATACCACACACACCAGCAAAAGACCCATAATCCTCCATCATAGTCCACTGGGCCTCCCCTCTCTTTTTAAACCAAAGCCATACATATCTATCTATCTATCTATCTATGTCTCTCTCTCTATATATATAATTATACTTGAAACTATTATTGACCATTTCTCCATAAACAAGAAATGAAAAAAATACATAAATTTACTTTTTTCTTCTGAACTAAACACACTAGCAGTTTTTAAGACTCTATTGGGGCCAGGCACGGTGGCTCGTGTCTGTAAGCTTCAGCCTATGAAGCAGCAGGGGCTAGGGATCACGGTTCGAGTCCCTCCTGGGGCCCATAGCAAGACCTAGTCCCAAAAAATAGCTGGGCATGGTGGCTCGCACCTGTCATCCCAGCTACCTGGGAAGCTGAGGCTGGGGATTGCTTGAGTCTGTGGTGTCCCAGGCAACGAGAGCCTGCGGTTCCACAGGCAAAAATAGCAAGGCCTAGTCTCAAAAAGAAAAAAAAGAAAAGACTCTATTGGGCATCACTGCATAAACTTTTACAAGTTTATCAAGGAAGCGCCTTGGTTTTTCCAGTCTAAAAATACTAATGATTGTATACCTATTACATGTAGACACAAAAAATGAGAAAGCCTTGGTATGATCAGATTAAAAAAGTCTTTTAAATATTTTTCTTACTAGAAGACTAATAATTTTCTCAGTAGAAATGCATTTAGTATAAATTAACTGTATCTTGGGCTCTCTTCAGGAAAATTAAGTTACCAATTATTAAGGAAGCAGCATCTATAACATTCTAGGACAATGAAGATAATAAAAGGTAGATTTTGCAAATATTAAAAGACTTATACGTTCTTTATGGAAAATCATTAAAATAAGGAAAAGATAACTCTCGTCCTAACCACATCACTTAGGCAAAAAACAACTTCAACTCTTAAATTGCTACTGTTATTTTAGAAATGACAATTTTTACTTACTATAATATTTTTCAAAACACATTTCACAAGTTATAAACATAAGAACATTTGGGTGGCCTTTATTTTCAGATTTCTTATAAGGATACATTACAAAATTATTTTGAATGTTTTTATTAAAATATGTCCTTTATGGAAATTTTGCAGAATTAAAATTTTAATGTTTCAGTTAAAATTCAAAGTTTCTGGCGTAAGAATACAGAGCAAAGCACAGAAATAGTTCCTAAATCATTAACCTCTGAAATGGAGTACTGCCTGCCATAAATGGTTAGAAATTTCCAAATGTGGTTTCTGTTTTGGATGAGTCTCTTTCCTTATTTCTCATTTTGAACAAGCTGGACCATCTATTAGCAAGAAATATGTGCTAACAGAACAGACACAGACACCTTACATAGCCCTCATTTCCGGCCACAAGCATCGAGATGGAATACAATTACCTGTAGTAGCCAGGCATCACAATATGGACTCCTGCACTAGGTTGGCAGATAGCTGCTGCATTCTTATCATCCATTTTGCGCACGCTGTCTGTGAAAGGTCCCGTAGCATTGATAACACATTTGGCTCTCACATCAAATTCCTGCCCTGTGTAAGAAAGCAGCATCAATCACACACCCCATTTGTTTCTCTGCTCACTGATGCTTTGGATTATTAATTCATCTATTAACTTAACTTATGGCGAAGTATATTGTATACCACGCTAAATGACATGAGCAGGCAGAGTTATTGAAAAGCCACTCAAAAGGCTCTCATCTGAGTAAATTTACCCAACAAAAGTCCAAATCAAAGAAAACATGCCACTTTTTCATTTCAGCTCTCAGTCTATTTTGCAGTGTCCAGAACAAAGTACACACATGGAGAAAGTGGGTGGGAAGAGTAAACAAGTCACTTTCTCTTTTAAACTCAAATTTGTAAACAGCATTGCTGTGAGATGATGTCTTTCGCAGCACTAGTTTTGTTCAAGGAAAACTTAGCCTATGTAGCCATAGATCCAGAATAAGCATGAAAATCTAACCAAAGTTAAAGTGATTGACTTTAACTGTGTAAATGCACTGCATATGTCACCTCAATGACACTTTGCAACTTGACACATTTATTTAATTTTATTAATAACCTGTTTTTATAAAAGAAAAACAGAATGCATTCATAGCTGTGGGAATTTTGTAGGCATTTATTATTATCATTACAATTATTATTATTTAGCACAAAGGGGGAAAATTGCCAAGTCTCACAAGGGGAAATTTTCATGTTAAACCAGTCACTGTTGACAATAAGGAATATAATTAATATGACCCCAAAATCTGATTTAAATAAAAGACAAGTGACAGAAAAATTATAATTGACTCATTATATGGGCTGGGTAAGGTGCTAAGAAATACTTCCCTACCAGAACTGTGGCATACCTGTGAGGACATCTTTGCACCGTGCTCCGCTCACACGCTCCAACCCTGTTTGGGGGTCTTTCTTCTTAAGCAAGTTCACAACCTCCATGTAATTGGCTGTGGCAGCCCCATACCTGGCAGCAGTGAGAGCAATGGCAAGGTTCATTCGTGCATCGTTGTGTTGTCCTGCAGCAGGGGAAAGTGTCAGAGGAGGGATAGGAATCACCCTGAGCCACAGATTGTTGCTACAGAAGTGTGTCACAACAGATATGTCAAATCTGTCCCTGTTACCCAGAATATGCATGATGGCTGGTCAGGCTCTATAGCACATGATTTAAAAGTACATGATCGTTCTCAGTCAAACATTTACCTATATGCTTTCAGCAAGTATGCTGTATGTATCCCCCCAAAAAAGGTGGGGGGGGGACTATCCCTTCCCTAGAGAATTCACACACCAATTATCTGTAAGATAAGAAATAAGTGAATACTCTCTCAATTTGGGAACATATGTATATGTCAGACTTTTCCTAATACAAACTGTATGCATAAACGTGAAGCAATTCAAAACTTCAGAATATTTGACACTCCAACTGGTGTTGATTAACAATTTTTATGAGTATGTGTTCCATCTAATATTCAAAATCAAGAGCTTAATCTTCCATAGAGACTCTCACAGTATTCTATAAAAGGATTTTTCTTGGTTTGAATTTTGATAAGAGCGCCTGACTTAAAATGTAGCATTTTTTTAAATCCACATAAAAGGTAAGAAATTAAGCAGGGCAAAATTTAATTACAGAACAATTCCTACCTGTATTGTTAAAGATTTATTGCTGAAAATTCCTAGTTAAAGAAAACTAAGGGGGAGGAGAAAGGGGGGAAGATGATTAATCACTTTAAAATACTGGCATCACTAGAGACTTTTTCTATTTATTATTGCCAGTAGAGTTAACGCTGACCAGGAAGAATTACTCTACATTGCAGGGGCCAGATTCTCTGTGCCCTGAATAATTAATTACCCAGGACTAGATGTATTGAATCAGGGTTCAAATTCCCACACACTGGGATCTATTCTATCAAGATAATACTGATAAAGGGATGAATTTGTAATAGATATTGTTGTTGATTTATGTTACCAGCATACCAAACATTTAGTATAAATGGTTTATGTAAAGTTTCTTCCTTGTGATTCAGTCTGTGCAGGGCAAGCACTACACCAGTAATCTGTTCCAGCTAAAAGGGCAAAGTTATAAAGAGAGAATCAATGATGAAGATTTTGCTGCCCCTCCCTACAAACATCTTATTCTAAAACCTCTGAACTAATACAATCAGCCAAGAACCTTTCCCTCAAAATTAAATCCTCTATCAAGTGGAAAACATAAATTAAACCTCAACATGCAGAATAAAGAGTCATTTTATCCCAAAAATTAATAGAATGAAAGCAGAAGAAAAAACCAGGGACAGTGGCAGAAGTGGCCAAGCTGTAAGGAGAGTAGCAATTCTATCAATTTCAACTCAGCAGGAACCAAAGTTGCTATTAAAATAGTCAGTGGGTGTATTTAAAATTAAGTTTAAGATGCCAACTTATAATGAAACACACTACACAATAAAAGTAAGTACTTGGTCACATAAGAAATACAAGTTATGTTTGCAGAGCAGAGGAAAAAACCCATTTCAGGTGTGCCTTAATTTATGCACAGGACAAGTCTCTGGGAAGCCATGTGCAAAACAACGAAAACCTAAATGAAGCTTTTGTGCAAAGGAACCAGGCAACAATCCCATTTATTAAATGACAGATTCATTTGTAAAGTGGTATGTCTCATACATGATCATCTGGGAATAAAACTCACAACTTTGAAAGTACAAAAATCTTTCTCTTAATACATTTTTGAAATACAAAATCTTGTTGAAGCAATAGTGGTATAGTTCGTTGAGCACTGCTGCATCTACACTGAGAAATGGTCCTCTAACTTCCACATCCCAACAGTATACTGAGAAGTGTTCCTCTAACTTCCATATCACAATAGTATTGATAGTAAATAAAATCAAGTTCAGTTAAAAGGATGAGGTAGAAACAAACACCTTGGCTCTCATTCCTGCACATGCATACTGGTAGCAGGCAGCACCTGCCTTGCTTCAGACCAGTATGTTACTTATTTATATGTGACAGTTCTTCATGATATGATCCTCATCTGCCATTGTTCTTCCGCTGTTATTTTCACTACCTAAGACTGTCAATTTCTTTGCAAATCCTTTAAGATACATGTCATTTCACACTTTCTTGTCTTTGCTCATTTGAACTCTTCCAATTGGAACACCATTCTGGAAACTCTGGGAAAAACTGACTCATCTCTAAAGATTCCTTTCAAACATCTCCCCATGAAGTTCCCCTTTCTTGCATCCCTCCAAGGCGAAGCTGTTCATCCTTCTTCTGGGTCCATAATCTATTCTGCTATATGCCTTTTTTCACATCTTTATGATAGTATATTCATTTTTCTTTCACTTAAAAAAGTAATACATCTTGGTTATAAGCCAAGCACTGTGACAAATCAGAGAGCACCCTGGTGAGAAAGATACAGAGTGATCTTAAGAAATTTACACCCCAATGTAACTTTTATATCATCTGCCATGTCTCCTCATGCCAATCAGAGGAAGAAAAAAATCTTACTTTGTTCTTCCATTTTTCTGTTTTCTCAGTAGTACCAAACACATAATGAACATCCACTAAGGGTTAAATTTAGCAAATGCTATTCACTGTGTTAAATAAACAAGTATTTAGATATAGTCTTAATTGTAACTATGGATTGGAATACTGTTTCTTGTCAAAGAAATATCATTGAGTGGGTGACAAGAAATTTGAAGAAAGCAGGAAAACTCCAGAAATATGTAAAATCTGAACATAAATCTAAACCTGTCTTTATATTTAAGTTGAATAAGTGGGACAAAGAAGAAATGGTATGAATAATTCCTTTATGATTATCCTACAAGTTTCCCCTAGCTTTGCAGGGAAATGCAAACACAGTGAGCATAAGCTCCTACAAATTGAGAAGCCAGTAATTTGACTTTCCTCTGGACCCAGGAGCTCACACTTCTACTCAGAAATCTACTTCTTTGCAGACATTCAGTTTGATTCATTTACTTCCTTGGATTCAGGAGAGGCCTCCTCCTCCCCTACACATATTAAACTTACCCTTTACCCTGAGATACCCAGATGCTCACAGTGTATGCTTCCTGGGATAAGTGGTATGTTTTCACTATTCTTAACTAAATCCCCTCAGCCCTCATTCCTGACATTTTAAGAGGTATCTATATGCCTCCTGTAATTTTATTTCTGGAGAAAAAAGTTTTTGACAACACTGGATGTCATTGGAATGCAATACAATAATCTCAAATACCCCCCCCCCAATTGATCTGCTTATTAAGTTTGGCTTTTCAAACTGTTTCCTTAGAGCAGGCAACATACTATTCACTGATCAGTGAATAGCTTTACATTGGCGCTTACACAAGGACCCAGACGGGAACTGTGAAAATCTGTTTCTTACTCTGTTCTCCTTTTGCACTTGAAATCTTACATATGTGCACATACTGAACTTACAACTCATCTGAGAGGAAGCACATAAGAGGTGGAACTATAACTGTTTTCCCTTGTTTAGAAAAACAAAATGTGAAATGTAACCACTCAAAAGAATGAAGGTCAGGGGTGGCGGAAAGGGATTTTTGCTTGAAGCCTTCAATGGTCTAGCACACAAGCAGAGAGATTTTAAGTGACAAATATTTTAGGATGCAGTCATCTAAATGATAGATCTCAAATATAAATATTTTGGAGACAAAGCAAAATTGCTCTCCTCAGAGGATTTCAAAGCTTGGCAACTAAGTTCACACACACACACACACACACACACACACGAGAAGAGATCATTGAAAGGACATGAAGAATGAGTAAATATGGAAACAAAAAATCATAGGTCACAAATTACCAAACATTTTCTTGGTCTTTCAGTACTGAAATTTTGTGATACTCTGAAATTCTACATGCAATCTTATAGCAGTGTACAGAACTACCTAAGGACCTGGGAATCCATATAGAAAAGTCTAATTCTAGGGAAAAAAATAATAAATCTTCAATAAAATTTGGCATTTTAAATAAAATTTAAAATGTTTCTTCCTTTCATCTCTCTGTGCTCTGACCTGGGTCCTGTGCAATCATATGACGACTTGTACCAGAGAAAAAAGAATGCTTGAAAGGAAGAATACCTCCCTAAAACTTGAATCCATTTCTAAAGGAATACACATGGCATGCTACACTATCTCTGAATGACAGTGTCACAGTGACCTCTTGGGTAGTTTCTCCTCAGCGCGCAGCAAATGTAATTCAAAGTCTCACCTATCAAACCGAAGTTGATTTAACATAACTATTATATAAAACCTCCCTTTAGGATAACAAAAATGCAGGTAAAGCAGTGTAAAATGTGTGTGTTTTTGTGTGTGTGTTATGTTAGTGTAATGGAATCACTAAATACTATTTTAAGAACTTATGATGAGTAAATTTAAAATGGAAAACTCAAAATTAGAACATACTTTCCAGGTAAATTAGAACAATAAAATTTTCAGAAGTATATTAATTATAAAAGTGGTTACCTGAATTGGGAATGGCATGGATTGGAGAGATAAACATGAAGAAATTAGAGATTGTACCTTACAAGACATAGTGAAGAATGACTCTGTACTTGGAATAATAGTCCCAAATACAGGGGGAGCCATTAACCTATGGAAGGAATATAAGTCATACACATACTCCTCTGTGTTTTAGCATCCTATAGAAGGATAGGAGCTGAATAATCACCTCTGAAAGTATATAATCATGTTTCACAATCACGTATACATTTTAAAATTTCACTTTTTCTTTCTAGTTTCCCTGACTTTAGTTCACTATGCCTAAAAAAGACTGGGCATTCATAAAGACCACATGACAAGTGTTATATAAAAGTCAGAAAAAGAAAATGAGAAAATACATTCTTACATTAGATCTAGAATTATAACAAAATCTTGGTGTCACTAGTTTTTTTGAACTGTATCATATATTGCAAAAATTGTCCCAATTCTTCATACATCCCTGTAGCCAACAGTCTTCACAATATCCTTTCCACTTGGACTCTGGACTCAGTTACATGAAATGGTTTTAGTCAATGTTGATAAAAACAACGTCATGAAAGGACACACTTAGGCTGGACTGCTGCTAAGAGGAGGAGACTAAGAGGCACTGGCAGATGCCCCAGTCATTCCAGCCAAAGCCATCCTAGACCAGCTGACCACAGATAGATCAGTCCTCCTAACATGAGGGTGAATCACAAATCAACCCTAGACAAGATTGTAGAAACCAACTAGATGATCACTCCAGTGCAAATGCAACAAACCCTAACTGTTTTTAGGTTAGTAAGGTTTTACAGTTGTTTGTTGGGCAGAAGTGTAGCGATAACTTACACAGGCATGAAGCCAACCTTCTGATCGTTAGTCCCAACTTGAAAGCAGGCTCCATTTTCAAAACCATATTCTAGTATGGTTGTTCAGACTCAGTTCACTTTCCTATAGAATTGCCAAAAACAAACTATGATTGGGAAATGAGTTATTCCATAAGAGTTACTTAGGACACAGGATATCTGAATTTGAGAATTAATGATTCTAACAGCCTTGATGCTGACCAACCAATCACACACACCTTAA
Source organism: Uropsilus gracilis (assembly GCA_004024945.1). Classification (NCBI taxonomy): domain Eukaryota; kingdom Metazoa; phylum Chordata; class Mammalia; order Eulipotyphla; family Talpidae; genus Uropsilus; species Uropsilus gracilis. The sequence goes on from PVHY01001219.1 coordinate 168,415, forward strand.
ATCTCTAGGCTGACTCCAATGTCCATCATCAAATAAAACTCAGCACCTTCACACAACTGATATTTTGTTCAAGTTGTCCATGCTCCATGGAAGATCTTGAATAATTTACCTGGAAAATTTTTCATCTTTCTTTCATGAAACCTCCCCAACTCTTTTTGTGCTATTATCTCCTTTAGTGTTCCATGGCACGTTGTATATACACTAATTACATTTTAGATTTTTTTAAATTATTTGCTTCAACACCCAGTCACTTACTGAACAAATATCCATTCAATTTCTTTAATATGCCAGGAATTGTACTAGGGACTGGATTAACTGGTTTAACTATGACTATTACAGAGTCATAGTGCTAAGTCTAGAGAATCTTGATTCTAGAAATACATTCCTAAAAAAAGTACACCTTATTCAATATTGCTTTCTCAATTGATACAATAGCATTTGCTATCTAGTGAATATTCAAGTATATGTTGAATGAATAAATATATGATTAGTAAATGTGCATGAATACGGACATAATCACAGGTCAAAAATTGCTTAAGTAAAGGAAAAATACTCAAGAATTAGAGATTTCCCCACTCCTCAACCACACACTCAATATGAATACCATTCCATGTGGTTTCCATGGGATCACTATTTCTAGTCAGCTCTCCCCAATACAATAGAAACAGGAGGTCTTCCATCAGAAAACATTTGGTGAAAACAGAGAAGGTCAGTGGTAAAGTTAAAACAAGTAAACATTTGCTGTATGATTAGCATAGCAGGTGGTAAATTCATTAATCCCTTTAAAAAAAAAAACACATGAATTGAATCCATAAAGTGAGCCACTCAAGATGGCTAGGGATTAGGAATCACTAAGTAGGGGCAATAAAACTGTACTATTCTCTGCCCTACAGAACCACATTCTAATGGGAAAGACCTATAAAATCAAATAAATTAATCCAATTAATATGCTACAGTAATGACAATAGATGGGAAGAAAATAAAGGTAAAGAAAGCAACTCCTAGGATTGGGTGTTTAGACAGAGAATTTGAGAATTCAAAACAAGCAAGAAGTAGAGAAAATGCAGAGAAGACAATAAAGCCCTAAAAGCAAAATCACCACCTGTAGGCCAGGCATGGTGGCGCATACCTGTAAGATGCAGTCTAAGAAGCTGTAACCAGAACCAGGGATTGCGATTAGAGACCGTCACTAGGGGCAATTTAGCAGGACCTAGTTCCAAAAAAAATAGCTGGGCATAGCGCGCATGTAATCCCAGCTACCTGGGAAGCTGAGGCTGGGGATTGCTTGAGTTTGTGGTATCCCGGGCAACATGAGCCTGTGATTCCATGGGCAAAAATAGCAAGACC
>PVHY01001220.1:0-169637 GCA_004024945.1 Uropsilus gracilis
AAGGCAGGAACTCTTTAGTTCTCCCTTGTAACCTTGGCATCTGCAGCAGTGCCTCACCTGTAGAGGGTGCTCCACAGACAGTGCTTGGTGACCCTCTGGTCAGGCGCCCTCTAGCTGTCGGCTGGATCATTGCATGATGTTGAGGGCACCTCAAGACCCTTCTGTCGGCCTGCCTGCCTCTAAGTAGATTAACACTCCAACTGCCTTCTGCCATTATACATACTCCCCGAGGAGAGAGACTGCACACATTCTGGGCTTCCTCACCAAGCCTTCCTGTGCGCCATCTGACCCGCAAGCTGATTTCAGGATCTGTCCACTGAGTAGATTTCCCTTTTCTGTTCTGCAGGGAAAGGAACAAGCACCTTCGAGATGAACGAGACATACGTTTCCAGGTAACTGACAAGCGTGTTTCTCCTGGGGAAGACAAGGATGTGTGTCACGCGGCAGCGAGACCCTGTGGGACAGACCCCCTCCCCCCCCGGTGTCCCGAGTTTCAGATCTGCTTTATTCTTTCCGTGTGGGTGGGATGATGGCAGGAGACTATTTGGAAATGATGACAGTGCTGGATGGGCTGCTGGGTGGCAACCTGCTGCTTCTCCAGGGAGTCGCACACTTTCCTCTCGGCATAAGGAGACTCACTGACCTGGGAGGGTCACACATTTCGTGGATGCAGAAGCCATGATTCTGTCCATGAGCAGGCGTGGCTGAAATGTCCTGCTCACGTGTACACCAGAATACTCATTTTTTCCATCATTAAAATGTTTCTCTCTTGATGCAAAATTTACATTTTTCACTCTCCCTGAACAAATTAAAAATGCACAAATGTATATAGTTGATTTGATACACATTTTCTAACCTCTGGGGACCCCGACCCCCTATACCTGGGTACCCAACTTATATGCTTTCCCAAATAGCATGGAATCTTATGTATTTGAGGCTAGTCACTTTCGGTCACATGGAACAAAAAGGTTTCTCCAAGTCCCTCCCCAACTTCTCCTTTAGCTAATAGTCTTTGGATACTCTGAAGGGGAGAAAAGCTGTCCTGGGATAAATTGGTGAAGGTTTTCTAAATCATTACACACCATGGATATGATGGGTGTCCGTCCTTGGGTAAATTATTGGCCTCCTTAACTCAGAACCCTAACTGTTGCCCAAAGCAGCATATTCCTACCTTCCTTTCCATGTTATGGGGATTTTTTTTTTTTGAGAAAAACTCCTGGAAAGAGGCTGGTGGTATGCAATGGACCCTTAGTGAAAGAGTGGTTTAGATGTGGTCAGCAGCTGTACTAGGTGCAACCTGGCTATCACTGGGAACCCCTCAGGACCTTCCTACGCCACCATTTCTTCCCTATCACTGAGTGGCTGCAAACATCACCGCAGCCCACCTACAGGCTCACTCAGAGTAAGGCTGAATCCTACGCATGTTTGTTTGATGATGATAGTGATTCTAATTGTTTTAGAAGTAACAGTGAATTTATTTTAAAACTTCCAACTAAATGTCACCCTAATCTCTTAACCTCACTTCCCTTTACCTGACAAACTCATTTTGCTTTGAAAACGGAATGGAATTAAGAAGCCTAGTGGGGAATAGAAGAAGGAGGGGTGAGGTCTTGTTCAAGCAGAATAATAATTAAAGATTAATTTAGCACCATTATAGCCACACCTTTGGGGACCCTGGGAGCAGGGCTAGCCCTCCTTCTCCCATTAAGGATGGGTGGGAATCATGGGGATGGCTGGTTAATGAGCGGTTCTTCTTGTGTTCTCACTCCCCTCAGTTACCCCGTAGACATGTGTTAGCAAATCTTAACAGATTATAAGGCTACTCTCCACTCAGGTTCTCTATCACAGATGTGCAAGCAGTTTCCCTCCACCCAGCCCACTCCCTCAAAAGCTCTGGGATGTGTCATCGAGTGTAGTAGCCATGGACAGGGAAATGCTTCCCCAGTCGTTGACCTGGTCCCTTTCTCATATCTGGGTCTTCAGAAATAAAAAGACATTAGGACCGTGCAATGAGCCTGATGTAAAGATGCCATCCTAGCCTCTTGACCTCACTGCCCTTTGCTGCCTGTAGATATTTTTCCTATGCAGTTCACATGGATTTCTTGCAAATATCAACACTCTGGTGAAAGATAAAGCAGTGGACCACAGGCTTGAGAGTGTGAGTGTTGGCTTTGGTTAGATTATTGGACAGTTAGCTGTGCAATTCTGGTGAGAGGTGAAGCCAAGGGAAAGAAGGGGTGAATCCTCACAGGGAGGCCAGAACATCACGTGTGTGTCAGAGTTTGGTTTACAACCTGACCTATCAGTGGGAAAGTTGAGCCCTTTTCTGTTCAAACAGTGGAACGAGTCAGCCAGCATGCATCTGAGGGCATTTTGTGTTTCTGCAGAAAGATAAGGCAGCCAAGGCAAACACAGCTGCTTCCAAGGCAAGCTGGAAACAGAGATCCGGCTCTGTGATCGGCAAATACATGGACGGCAGAGGGCTCCTTAGGAGGTAAGTCATCCTCTGTCTGCTTGCACCTTGTCTCTCTCTGGGAACAGGCTCTGAGCCCATGTAAGTGCAGACTGATCCAAGAGATGTATCTCTGGTGGAGAAGGCTGGGGTCATGCCCCTTGAATCTTGGAGGACATATCCCTTAGCCTATTCTGGCACAAGTGGTATGTGCAGAGTGAGCCCCAGGACAGGCTGTTGACTTCTGGGTCTCACCCTCATGTGAACCTGCAGGGGGACTGAAGAGGCCTGTGCATGGGGAGAGGAGGAAAGGATGGCAGGTGGGAGATGGAGGCAGTAGCCGGGTGATGCTTTGCTACATGAGGGATGTGCTTGGTTTCCCAGATGACTATTTTGAATGTCATGCAGATGCGCCAATTCTCCTATCGCAGGTGAGAATGGGCCTCTTCAGGGCAGAGTCCATCCAGTGATTCCTATTTAATTGATTCAAAGACAATATCTTGTTGCTGTTGGGCATCATGTGTTGAACATCCCAGGCTCATCGCTCATCCTAGGAAAGCAGCCAGTTCCCTGCCCTGCCTTTTTCTGGGCATGCACTCTTCTGTCAGGTGCTGTCACAAACCAAACTGGGCTCATGCTGTGAAATAAGGAACACCTCATTTTACTACCTTATCTGTCCCCCAAAAGCTAAAAACAAAACGGGCATAAATACCTCTAAAATGTAATAGCATTGCCATCTGTCCAATGTTTGCCTAAAAAAAATTCCTTAAAAAAATAGCAACCAATTTGTAAATGATCCCCCTGCCCCCAGTATGTTAATCAATTTTATTACACCCTCACCATTTGCCTTCCTTTAAAATTCATCATGAATTGTGCTCTGCTCTTTATAAATACCCTTTTCTTTGCTTAATAAATTGTCGTCTAGTCCATTACTTCCACTCAGTCCTTAGCTGCTGCAGCTAAGTAATCTCTCTCGTCATCCTTTCTTGTACCCTACGCTCAGCTCTCAACACTCTTCTACACAGAGGCCACAGAGAACAGAGATGGACAGTTCCTAGTAGCAGACCCTAGAGGAAATGTGTGAACTCACTAACCTCAGACACTCTGAGGACTGAGAGCCTGAGATCAGTAGACCAAAGGGAAGGTGATTCCAGGAGGTGATCACAAATGCCAGCAAGTTGATCACTCTCAAGTCTTTGGACCTGATCTTCATGAATCCCTTTTCTACAGAGCTGTGCAGGGAGATGCAGCTGAAAGTCAAGTTTCTGCAAAGAAAGTCGTCCTGTTGGTTCCTGGGGATGGAATGCATTCATCATTCATTCCTTCAATGGCATTTGCTGAGTCAGTCTGTGTGGCTCAGCATATTCTGAATATCTTCACTCAGAGAAGACCCCATGAGAAATTAGACATGGATCCTTCATTGGTCTCCATTATTGAGTGTCTGCTGTTTACAAGATTCCATGCTTGGTGCAGGCTTACAGTGGGAGAAAAACAGACCCAATCTCTGCTCTCTGGAGCATGAGCTTGAGTAGAGGAAACTGACAGTAATCAATGTGCAACAAACTGGGAGCCTTGGATTTCATATGGGCATTGACATAGGTGGCACGCTCCACTGCTGACTTGTAGTGTTTGGTGACGTAACCAAAAATGAGTTTAGTCATGCTAACTTGAAGGTATTAAGGGAATGTCACGAGTGCTTGAGAATTTCCCAAATAAAAAGTGTTTTCAAGAAATGCTTCATTTAGGGTCTTTTCAGTCACTGATTCTATTATAGTTGCTACTCACGTGTATACACTTCCATGCACTCTTGGGTATATAAACGGAGTGAAAGCAGATGGGAATACTAATTGTATCCTAAAGTGGATAAGCACTTAATAAGCTTGTGAGAATATGAAGAGATTTTTAAAAAAGATGTCAGCTTCCATTAAAGACAACGAATTTATAAATGAGTAGAGGATCCTTGTAGCACTACAAAATATTCTCTATCGAGGAACCCAAACAAAGTCATCATTTTTGAGAGCCAGCACTGTGTCTTGACTTATCTTTCAGAATTGCTTTTAGCTCTAGAATTCAATGTTTATGCATTTCCCCTTTTCCCTTCCTATTGCTGGTCCTTAGAATAATAAGTATTGTATTTTAAGAGATTTAGTATAAGAGTTGCATGTTCTATGTCCTTCACCTGCTTTTTTCCTACTTTCCTCTTTATCACCTCACCAGTTTATCCCCTTCATATTTCTTTCCTAGTTCTTCTTTCCTAGTTCTTGAGTGTATTTGTGCACCTGTGTACATGCATGTGGGGGTGTGTGCACATGTGTGTAGGCTGTATAATTTTAAATTTTCAATATAAGGTCCACCCTGTCAAACTTCCATCCCCTCTAAAGACTTTCTTCTCCAGGGGTTCACCAAACCCAAGAGGAAAGCCTGTGACAGGAGCTGTGAGGCTACTACTCGCAAACCTGAAAAGACAGCCTATAGTTCGTGCCTGGTCAACAAACCATTAGGGGTTTGTTGACACAACTCCTTGCCTGTCTCTTGCATTTGACCCCCTGAAGGGTCACATTTTATGATGAAGAAGCTGAGGCTCACACTGTCTTAGCTAGGGACACACAGCAGGGACTGGCCTTGGCACCAGGGCCACGATCACCTGCTTGTTAATAAGATGCTTGTTTCTGGATCTGTTGTGCATCTTTCTTCCCAGTCTTCTCCTTCATAGCACTTCTCACAACTTGTAAAAGTGTATTATTTGTGTGGTTGTTGCTCTAGCCTCCCACTGAGCCGAGCAGTCCCTGAAGACAGGGACTGTCCATCTATTCTCCAGTGCCTTTAGCATAGTCTCTGATAGTCAGCATGATTCTTATCACTTTGATCTTTCATCATTACTTTCATGCTTAATCATTATCACCTTCACCATCATCTTTATTATCATTATCACCTTCATCATTAGCACCATCATCTTCATCACTTTTATCACCATCACCTTTACCATCATCATCACCTTTACCATCACCTTCACCATGACACACTTAGCAGATGTGGACTGAGCTAAAGAATGCTGGGTCTGGCTTCATCCCTCTTTTGGTGCTCTTTACCCTGGGTGTGGTGTCTGCAGTTATCTACAGAAAATCAGACAGCGCTCCAGCTTCCATATGGATGTATTTCACAATAGTCGCTCTACTCTTCTTTCTTCCCCTCCCCAAAATAGCCAGTCAGAGGAGGAAGAAGATGTTTTTAGCATCCCAAGGAGGAGAAGCTCCTTGGGCCTGAGTGGATACCCCGTTACAGAAGAGGAGCCAGGTCCTCTCCCCCAGACACTGCGCAGGATCATCTCCATTGAGGAAGACCCTCTGCCCCAGCTGGTGAAGAGCCACTCTGAGCAGCCTCTGAGCACAAGCACAGAGGAAAAGGACATCTCCCCCCAAAGGATGGAAGGACAAGTCCAGCCGGCCCCACCTTTGGAGCTCATGCCTGCATCTCCTCGGGAACAGCCTGTTGGAAAAGAAGCTTGGTCGAAGGTGAGGGCACCTCCCACCCCAAGTTGGCTTGTCACCCCCATGCCCTGTTCCTGGCAGTTCAGCACCAGTGTCCACTTCAGGAGCTGAGATGCAGTTTGTCTTGTGAATCACATAATATACATCCTTCAAAGGCCACCTTCCCCTCCTTAACTGCATGTCACTAGGGAAATTCAGGAGTTCTAGTTAATTCCACATGTAACTTCTGCTGTTTGTCCCACCTCCAGCCGGAGTATTTCTTTTCTGATTCAGATACAGAAGCATTTATTGAGTGCCTACTTAGTATAGGCCCTCTGCTCTGCTTAGCATAAAGGACTTTTAAATTGCATATCAACACTTACATTTTATAACTGCTTACAACAAAGGTGATAGCTGCAAGAAAACTTAGAGACCAGCCTTCTTAGCATCTCAGTTCTTGTTTATTTTATTTTATTTTATTTGAGACTAGGTCTCGCTATTTTTGTCCATGGAACTGCAGGCTCATGTTGCCTGGGGGTACCACAGACTCAAGCAATCCCCAGCCTCAGCTTCCCAGGTAGCTGGGATTACAGGCACATGCCACAACACCCAGCTATTTTTTTGGAACTAGGTCTTGCTACGTTGCCCCAAGCGGCACTAGAACCGCAATCCCTGGCCCCTGCCATGGCTTCCTAAGCTGCTGCTTATAGGCTCGCACCACCATGCCCGGCCAGCATCTCAGTTCTTAAACAGCTAATACCCTTTCCTCCTGAAGTCTTGACTGCTCCTGTCTGCAGTGCAGTAGTCCAGTCCCTAGATCGTCCAGATAAACCCTGCCAGGAAGAGACCAGAAGAGATGTCTTCCCATGGTTCTTCATCTTGTTTTTTGACCAAGGTCAAAACACAAACTCTTCACCCTACACTTGACCCTCTAAAATAACTTTCAGCATGTCCCTGGCAGTGCGGTCGAGGCTCCTGCCTGCACACCCCAGTGCTGTTTAGAAGGAAACCCTCACCACTGAGGTGCCCCTCAAGGGAATGTCTGGAAGCGTGCCCAGTTACCTCCTCCAGCCACTGTGTAGGGGCTTGTCAGCAGCAGTGATCATCATGGGACCCAGATCAAGGCTCGTGCTGCCATATTGCTTCTCTGAATGGCACTGAACCACAAGGAGACTGGAGAACTGGATGATGCCATGGCAGGTGGGACCCCCTATCTCCTACATTCCTGTCCACATCCCCTTTAATGCACAGACCTGTGTTTGTAGGTAATGGGCACAGATGGGGTCTAAATAACCTATGATGTCCCCTCACATGTGCAAGCAATCAGTCGGAGACAAGAGTCAAGGACGAGACAGGCTTCTTGTCTGCAGTGCCTATGTTCCTCCCAGGTGTGTGAGGACAGAGTCAGAAGTTCAACCTCCTCTTCACAGAGCACTGGGCAGGCTGGCTCAGCACCACCAGAGGGCCTGTTAGCTGTGCCCTCCTAGGCCAGCTCTCCCAGATGGGTTATGCTGGGAAGAAGGGTTACGGCCCAGAGGAAATAAGGTTCCCCGCAGAAAAACGTCATGTAATGCCTTCAAGAGGGGCTACTTTTTGAAGGGGTTCTGGGAGGCAGGCCTCCCATGCAGGTACGGAGGCAGAAATTGGTCCAACCTTTCTGGAAAGTAGTTTGCTAACACAAATGGAGAATTTTCAAATGCACATCCTTTGAAGCAATTCTTCTATGTTGAGCATCATTTCCTAAAGAAATAACCTAAATCAGGCCAAAATTTAAATCAAGAATGTCTATAATAGCATACAGTTGGAAATAACAGGGATGAAAATCCAAGTATTTGGTAGAATATCATACTGCTGTTTAAAAATCACCTTTAAAAAGCAATTTAGTGACTCATTTTAATAATATTTATAGTTTAATATTTATAATTTTATAAATATTATAGTTTATAATGCTTATAATTTTTACATTTATAATTTAATATTTATAATTTATATTTATTAAATATTTATAATTTAATAATCAATGAAAAGGTAGAATAAAAACATACATATTAGCTCAAATCATTCCCAAGAAAGCCTATGTTAGGAGTGAGATCCATAAAAATCTTTCAGAGGCCCCCCTCCAGTCCTTTGTCTCAGCCTTATCCTTCCTTCCAGGGGCTGGGGGCATTTGTTCTGTGCCCAAGGTGGGTGAAGGAGATGACCTGTGAAATTCACACAAAGTCTATAGATTGGGAAAAAAAAACTTATATTTTCATCTATATACAGAAAAAAGAAAGCCTGGAAGAAATACATCAGAAGTAGAAATTGTAACCCCATGGAGATGGTGGGATCGATCATAATTAATTATTTCTTCTCAACTTTTCTGAATTTCTTAATTTAAAAAATTAACATGTATTACTTTTATTCTTTATTTAAAAAGAGAGTGGCAGGAAGAAGGATGAGAACAGGTTTCCTAACTATGGAATAAGAGGGGGCAGTTCCTTTTTCTACCTTCTCCCCTCAATTTGGTTGTCTCTCTGTCACTACCAGGTAGATTGTCCCCAGGTTAACTGCATGTACAAGAGAAGTGTCCTTGCTCTTTGGGGGCTGTGGGAAGTAGGGCACTCTGCTGAAGGCTAAACCATTAATATGCTTATTTATTTGCCTAAACTAAAGCCTGAGGCGGGAGGAGTGACCCAGACCCAGACCACCTCCTCCCTCTCTGGAATTCATGTTCCCTACCTGCAACCACACCTGGAAATGCCCAGATCCCTGCAGTGAGTTGTAGTCTCAAGTGCCAGTCACCAGTGCTGAGGCTGGGTAGAGACTGGCAGAGTTGATGCCCATGTATGTGGCAAGCATGACGAAACTGGGGCTGTGGACATAGGTTTTTTGTTTTGTTTTAGTGTGGAGTTTTTGTTGTTTAAATTCCTGTCATTGACCTTGAACCCCCTTCTAATTACCTCATGGTACTGATTTCTCCCCCAAAGGCAATGAATGGCTTTTCTCTGAAACTCAAGTACAGCTAATATCCACTGCCACACCATTATAGTATTTGCTCTATGAGAGGAGCTAATTCCCTCAAATTCACTTTTAAATAGATTCTAAAGAGTCTCCTCATTTGGGCAGGCAGGGCTGGGCTGAGCTGAAGGCAGGATTTGGTCTAGCAAAAAGCTCGCTGAAAGGGGACCCACACAGTGAAAGGGCCCCTGCCTCTCCCTGCTTGGCATCCTGGAGCAGGGGCTGCTGGGCAGAAAAGCAGCAGCAGCAGTGACTGGGTGATTCTGGAAATTGTTCCAGACCCAGCACGGTGCTACTTCCCAACGACTATGGTGGACATAGTTCCTAGGCTGGGGGATCCCAGGTGGAAGCTGAAGTGATGGAACAGGACAAAGCACAAGGAGGCCAGGGTGCCTTTCATTTAGTCCAGGCTTTCAACAGGATGGGAATAAGAGGCCCTGATCCCCACTCCGATGGCACCAAGCACACACCTCCCCTGCACAGGCCCACAGGGACCCATCCTCTGGGGACACATACTCCTGCTCATGCTCCCAGGTGCTGTGATTATTCCCCCTGCTGCTTCCTGCCCTCCACCCGGCCTCCTGAGCCTGCTCCTCAGGCCCCACTGCCATCCAGAGGGGCACGGTGACTGGAGCTGACCATTTCTCTTCCCTCCTGAGGCTAGAGGAGCAACTATGCCCTGCTCCCAAAGCCACCTGCATTCTGAGGCTGCAGCAGCCTTCTGACACCGGGTGAGGTCAATCCCTACTCTCCCCTGGATGCTGTAAGGACGGAGCAGGAGAGGTGGTGGCACAACACTCCAAAGGTTTAGCTGAACTCTTTGCTGTCTACAGGAGGAAGGGGCTCTGTCCACCCCAGACCGGCTCTTCAAGATCGTGTTTGTGGGCAATTCCTCCGTGGGGAAGACATCATTCCTGAGGAGGTTCTGTGAGGACCGGTTCTCCCCGGGCATGGCTGCCACTGTGGGTGAGTCTGCTTTTTAAGGCAGGGCCTGGCCCACCTTGGGAAAGGGAGGCTGCAAGAAGGGCTGGCTGTGGGCCCAGCCGGAAGGGCTGGTGTCTGCTTGTTCCACAGAGAAGCGGTGAGGCCATAGTTACCTCCCACACATGCCAGCTGGGGCACTCCGGAAGCTCAGCCCTGGGTAAAAATGAACTCTGAGCCTTGTACCCCTTTGCCAAGTCCACATCTCTTTCTGTCATTCCATCTTCAGCAGAGCCCTGAGTCTTCGTGCTGCCTTCAGGGGCAGACAGGAGATCCTGAGGCTCAGGTTCCCTCCCCCATCAGAACTGGCCACAGCCCCCACCCCCTCCCTGGATGTGTGGGTACACAGGTGGACGGAGGACAGTGCTCTGGGTTTTTCTTTCACCTGTTAAGTCTCACTCATTCTTCTTGCCAGGCTTGCTGGGGGTTTATGGTAGTAGCAATTCAGGTTTAGCTCTTAATGGATAATCATGGCTGAATGCATTCCCACTCTTGCATAGTATTTTATTCACATAGAGGCTTTTACTCCTTTCACCCAGAATCGCTCATTGCATTGGAAAATACAGCAAGACCTATTGACCTTTTTAGCATCAACCAAGTTGAGTTACTCACTTCTGCCAACTCAAGCCACAAATTAATCCACCGAGTGCCTACTATGTACTCTTTAACAAGGCTCATAGGTTAACTGTGCTTGGAAATATATTGCTATGTGTTTTATATCTATCCTCACAACAACCCTGGGGAAGCATTGTTGTCAGCCCCATGGACAGATCAGGTCACTTGGGTCTGGAGAGATTAAAGGGTGTGTCCACATTCCTGGTTGGTGAGTGCTGACGCCTCCATGCCTGCACCCACACCTCTTCTACTTGGCTTCACCGTCTCCCTAACAACACTGAACTGTCTGTGCTCAGCTCCCAGTGAGTAATGAGGATGCTTTCCTGCCAGGGAGGAGGGCAGAGAGGGTGCAGGCAGGCTGAGGTTTGCAGGCATTAGAAATCCCAGGTCTTCACCTCAGCTCTGCAGACACCAGCACATGACCCCAGAAGCACCTGTTCCCTCTCTGGGCTTTACATTTCCCTCCTCAAAACTGAAGGGGTTTGAGTAGTCACTCAAGACTGCCTCCAAGTCTGCCATCTTTGATCCTCGGCTATCTGACAAGTTGACTTAAAAACACACTTTCCCTGCACCAGAGTCCATTCTAAGATACTCTATTTTCTCTCTCTTATCCATAACTGGTGCTTCCAAGTTTCCTTATCTTAGACTTCAGTGTCCCGGTCTTATGACTAAGCCTTTTCCCATGTTGTGGTCACATGTAGGACACCCCCCATCCCTGCCCTCTTCTTCCTTCCACCCAGTGGCTGTGAGCATCCAAAATGAAGAATCTGGTCCTAACAGGAAAAGGTGGAGCCTGGGAACCACATCCAGAAGGGTCTGGCTTTGCCTGACCTGAAGGAGTGGCTGTGTGTGAGCCAATGCCCCGAGCATGGAGATGCAGGATATGCCACAGCTGATCCAGCAAGACTCACCTCCCTGATCTAGCACCTGCAGGGAGACACCCAAGTCAGGGCTCAGGCAGAGGCCAGGCGGAGGCTGGGGAGGAGGCTGGAGGAAAATCTAAGATGCTTCAAAGGCACTCCCAGCCCTGCATCCATGGCATGGCTCTCCTATCAACCAGGCTTGGGAATTGGGATTGGTTCACATTTTCAACTCATGGCGCCTGAGATGGAAAGCTTTGAAAAGAGAAAAACAGACCAATTTACCTGTCCCAAGAGGCAAGAGTTATGGAAACACCTACTGTGTAGGAGGGGGGAAAATAGCAACGGTTCCAAATCAGAGTGCCCTTGGCCATACCGCACAGCACACACAGGAGCAGACACTCAAGTGCCAAGTGCCATGCTAGCTCTGGCCAGATGTCAGCAGGCAGATGCCATACCAGCCCCTGGAAAGACACTGCTGTCCTTCAAGAGGCAGTAAAGCATAGAATCCTGGCCTCCTAGACCGAAGCAGACCAAGCCCAGTCCAGAAGGGGGTTCTGCCCAGCCCTGTTATGGGCTGAGCCCAGATCAGCACAGGGCAGAGCTGTTCCTTCCAGGCTGCCTCCCTCTCCCAAGAGCCATGCTCCTGAGAATGCCCTATGGACTCCACCATTGGCTTGTGCAGCTTTACAGCACACCTGTGGAACTTGGGGCACTACCTGACCCCCCCCCCCCGGGATCAGCTGATTTCTTCAAAGCAGGTGCTTGGGCTGTGGTAGTCTGGAGAGGCCAAATTATAATTTTACAGAACCCCGGAGCTCATTTTCTCAGGAGAAAATCAAGATCCACTGACTCTGATAATCCACCAATTATCAGCGACAAAGCTCCCTGGAGCCCAGGACTCAGTCTAGTGCTCTTTCCGCTGCTGTAGCCTTTAAACCTTAAGTCACAACCCAAGTGTTTATTCCAAAAACTTTCCCCACAGAAGGCACCTCTCCCTCTCCTGGCCACCAACCTGCTTTCCACCCCAGCTCAAAGGAGTCACCCCTGAAGCTTTTCTCATGGCAACTCATCCACTCTCCCCACTCCCGCATCTGCCTGCTGATTGACAGTGTCTGCCTTCCTGGAGCCCTCAACTCCATGCTCCCCACACTGTCTACAGCACAGTGGGGCTCACAGCACAACAACTCCCACTTCCCACCAAGCAGCTGTCAAATTGGGGGCCACCTCGTGGGTTCAGTGATGTCACAGTTGAACTTGAAGGTCATGAACACCCAAACATTCCCACCGTTAAAAATAAAGAGAAGCCTCCCCAAGGTGAAATAATGTCATTAAGGTCTTAGAGGACCACAGCTGTTCAGAGGCAGAAGGGAGACAGGTTGCGGATTCAGTCTCCTGGCTTCTGGAATTATGGAGTCGCTGATGGCCTGACAGGCCAAATAAGTCCAGGCTCCCTGGCCCACACCATGTCATCTCTGCTGCAGGGTTCTGTGTGTCCCACCCACCCCGCCCTGTGCCTTTTTTTTTTTTTTAATTATTACTGAAGTGCCATTGCTTCACATCCATGCTATTGAACATTACAGGATCTCCCCTCAGGTGTAGTCACTGTAGCCAATCACCATAGTCCATGTGCTCCCCCTCACTCCACTATATGTGCTTCCTGGGCCTGTGTGTGTGGGACTGGGGTTGGGGGGAGGAGACTAGCTGATATACCCAGCAGAGCTTGCCCAGCTCACCACAGCACAGAACAAGTTTTTCCAGCACTCCTGGCTCCACCACATACTCTGCAAGGCAGGCTCCCTCCTTCCAGTGATATGGTTAGTAGCCAGTGGAGCAGGGACAACAAAGAACAAGCACCTCTACCTGCACCTTCCCAGCATGCAGATGGTGCTGATCTCTGGGGCTTGGGACCCACGGCTGGTTTCAGATCAGGACCCAAAGGTGCATTCTCCTGAGTTGTTAAAAAGGAGGCGCCCCCAGTCTCCCAGGGCACAGGCAGCCACCCTCTGCTTTCCCTCACCCCTGGATTCAGCCCCCAACCAGCTGTGGTCCAGTTTTGATGGGAGCAGTTAGCCCTGGACTTAGCAGATGAAATAAAGCTGCCAGTATCCAGGACACTGCTACAAAAAGAAGAGTCCCAGAGCAGGTTTTGCCACTTGGTGCGACTCTGACCAGCTTGGGTGAGGCGTGCCATCTCTGGCTCCTGCTGCTTCATCTCTCCATGGAGTGTGTGCATGTACACGCCTGTGTCCACATGTGTGGGGGACATGCGTGTGTACAAACGTGTGTGTGCATGAGTGTTTGTGTAAGTGCACGCATATATGTGTAGTAACTCTCACTTGCAAGTCAGAGGGGTAGCGCTGTGTGAATGGAGAGAAGGCACACGAGTCCTCTAAAGTAGTGAGCAGCCTGCCAGCGGGAGATAGCACTCTTCTCCTCTCAGACAACTGCACCCCTGCCTCTGAACCTTCTCTATGGAGGTTCTGACATCCCTGCTGGTACCCCTAACATTCCAGGGGTACAGGACCTTCCCACCTTGCTGTAATTCTGGGCCCTTGTGCACTGGTCTTTGCCTGGAGACAGTGCTGGCATGATCTCTTCCATTTACTGTCTCTTTGTTGTCTGTTTTGTCTCTTCCCTGTCTGTCCCAGCTGCTGCTGCTGTCATCTCTCCCTGAACCCCCAGGGGAAGGACCTCAGTATTCAGCCTTTTTGAAAGTGGTAGGAGAGCCTCAATTAAAAACAAAGGCATTAAAAAAATAAAATCAATGAAAAAAGTGGGAGGGGTTGCCTTCTGGCTCCAAAATCTGCTATCTTAAGAGGAAAAGAACTGTTGTGGGTCACTCAGCACTGGTGCACCGTCTATAGGATGCAGGAGGGAGGAGCATCAAGGTCCCACATCAGGTCAAAGTTGCTGCCACAAGGGGCGGAATACTGGCACCGACCTCACCCCCTCTCTCCGTAGTTGATTACACAGAGGGTCACAGACTCAACGGGATGATGGTGGGAAGTCCAGGGACTGGGACTGGGAGCCCTCCATCCATTCCCAGGATGAACCTTGTCTGATTTCTTCGCCCACCCCTTCTCTCCTCTTCTGTGCCCTCACCCCGATCACCCACGAATCCCTCCTCCTCTTCCTCCTCTGCTCCTCTTCCCCTTGACCCCGCCTCCTGCTCCTCTACTTAACCTTTGTACTAGCTGTTGGAAGTCTGAAAATATGACCCATCCCCCAGAGATATTGAGTTTTTTTGGGGGGAGGGGGAACTTTGGGAAGAATTTTAGGGGTGAAGAAGAGAGTGAGAAACTAGAGGATAGTCTTTCTTCCTGAATACTCACAGAATGAGAGTAAGTTCATAAACAACAGCAGTTGGCTTTGCATTGGTGAGTTGCTTTTATATATCTGGCCTCTTTTGGCCCCTGAAGAGGGTGGGAGGGTGTGGCTTACCAAACTATGGGGAGCTGCCTTTCAGAGAGGGTAGTGTGTCAGATCCACCATCTGGAGGGCACAGACAGGACCAGAGCTCAGGTGCCCTATCCGTTACCTCACATGGACGCCCAGACACTGCCCACTGTCATCCGTGGCTTGACATAGCTCCAGACATGTCTGGGCACCGTTTCCTGGTTTGGGAGTGAGTGACAGGTCTGTCCTTTCAGGTATCGACTACCGAGTCAAGACAGTGAGTGTGGACGACTCCCAGGTAGCCCTGCAGCTGTGGGACACAGCTGGGCAGGAGAGGTGAGGAGCCTGTCCCGGTGGCCCCACTCTCCTACTGAGGCCGCAGGACCAGTCTGGGAGGGTAAGAGGGGTGGGGGCACCACTGATCAGCTGTCTTTGCATGGCAGGTACCGGTGCATCACGCAGCAGTTCTTCAGGAAGGCCGACGGTGTCATTGTCATGTACGACCTCACGGCCAAGCAGTCCTTCCTGTCGGTGCGGCAGTGGTTGAGCAGCGTGGAGGTGAGCTGGTGACCGCCCAGAGACATGCTAGACCCTGTTCTCCCCCTTCCTCTGCCTATCTCCACCCGGCCCTCCATACTTTCAAAACTGGTTCAGAAGCCACCTCCTCCAGGAACAAACTGATTCAGGTGTTGGCACACACATCCCTCCTGCGGCCTGCTACCAAGCTTGTTACTAGGGACTCAGGAGTGAACAACACAGGCCATTCCCTCCCCACAAGAATGCAGATTGTGCCAGTTATCGCCTAATCCCGTTGGATAAGTGCCACGAGTGAGTGGGATAGGATTGGTATCAAGGAAGAGTTCCACAGAAAATCTATATTTTAGTGGAGTTGCTGGAAGAACTCTGGAGAGTTCTTCCAGAACTCTCCCCATTCTGCCCTGGCTTCACTTGAGCCTTAGTGGGTCTGGAGGCACCTGGCCTGTGAGCACTGCCACCACAGAGTATCTCGGGGCCTCTGCCCATGAGATACTTCCCATGAGGGAAGGTTGGCCCACAATGTGGGTGCCCAGGACCACCCCAATGCCAAAGGCCAAGACAGGACCATGGCTCAGCCCTGCCATGTAGTTCTGGACTTTCTAATACTCTGCTCTCCTGGTTCCTTCTTGCCACGAGTTGCCTTCTTAGGGCTTTGCACCTCCTGCCAGCTTGTACATTTTCCTCTATCACGTGAACACAGACTTCTCAAGGCCAAGGTAGTGTGGACACACCAGTCATTCCTTTCCGTGAGACTTCAACTGGTTCTTTGAGGGAGCGGTTGAGGAGGCTGTCCATGCCCCTTCCTCTGGGAGGAGCCATTCTTTGTTCATTTCACGTTCAGAATCCTGCAGGTCACTGTTTAGAGTCTGGGAATTGCAACCATTGATAAAAGAGACAACATAGCTGTCATTGCATGCTTGTGCCCCCAGAAACCAGAGCTGGGGGCTGCAATTTCTCCACTCAGTTGCTCAACTCTGAACTCCTGCTTACCAACAGCTTCCCTGGTTTTCCAGGTTGGCCAAGCACTCTTTCATCTGCCGTCAATCCACAACTCTCTCCTACCAAGGAAAGTAGGGAATAAGAATGCAAGCGGAGCCCAGGGCTTCCCAGAACTTTACTTAATACAAATTATTTTTCCAAAGTATCATGCCTAAAACACTTACAGTTGAGAAAATGTATGTTTTGAAATGTAGTAAATGGCTTTCCACCGAGCTAAGCAAACAGTGTGGGAAATCTGGAAGAAATTCCTCAGTAACTTTGGAATTTATGACATGATTTCTTGACAGCTCCAGCAGATCTCTCCTCTTCACACAAGTGAAGCATCAGGAGAGGTTTTAGGGAGAACCTGATCCAGCACATTTCAAACTTTCTTCCCTGGAGCCCAGGGTTCAGACCCCTGCTTCCTAGGGATCTGGGGATCTGGCAGGGCCATGAAAGGTCTGGTGGTCACAGTTGGGGGATCCTCTTTCCCCATCTCTGTCAGGAACCCTTCCTTCAGTTGTGTGTATTGGAGACCCAGGTCCAATTCTGTTGGACAAGAGGGTTTCCCTTTAGTAACCACTGATGGAATCAGTCTCTCATTCTCAATGAAGAAATGGAGGCCATGACCCACTCTTTTCCCAGCTATGGATATTTGACTGTCTCCCAGTATCTAAATTTGATTTATTCTAGAGCCAGGCAGTGGCAGATCAAATAGTCTGGGACTCATGGGAGTGGATGGAAACAAGTCATAAGGTTGTACTCTCTGCCATCCTCAGCATGATGTGCTTTCTGAGTCTCCTGGTTTGCGTAGAGCTGCCAGCTGCCACTGAGCCAGAAAGGAGAAGCGGAGGCTTGAATCTGATGGTGCTGGGGCTGGAGGTGAAGAAATGTCAGAGAGCTATCATTGCAGTTTAAGGCATGACTTCAGTTCTTCTCCAGAAACTCCCT
Organism: Uropsilus gracilis; assembly: GCA_004024945.1. Taxonomy (NCBI): domain Eukaryota; kingdom Metazoa; phylum Chordata; class Mammalia; order Eulipotyphla; family Talpidae; genus Uropsilus; species Uropsilus gracilis. The sequence goes on from PVHY01001220.1 coordinate 17,241, forward strand.
GTGACTTCCAGGTGCACAGTCAGCCCTGGCTTTGGGGCAGGGTCCTGCCTGGGGTTGGTAGAGAAGCACAGTCAACAGGAGTAGTCTAGCAGGAGTGCCCAGGAGGCTGTGACACGGCTGTCAGCTCTGGAGGCCAGCTGAGATGGCAGATCCGCAAGTGTCCACATGGAACTCCCTACGTGCGGATCAGCCTTTTCAGAATAATTTAAGAGTTTGAGTTTTTCTTCTTTAAAATGTTAGCAGAAGGTCTCATTAAACTTTAAATGATGCTTCCCAAACTGGATGAACATCGGGATCACCTGTCAAGTTTTCAAACACATAAGGTGCCAAAGCTTTCTTTCCCTATGGAATGATTCAGGGCCTAGAAATGAAAAACTGGGAGGAAGGGAGAGAAAAGGAAGGGGGAAAAGGAAGGAGCAAGGGGGCAAAGAAAAAGGGAAGGAGGGAAACAAACCTAACAGCTCCTGGGGAGATTTTGCTCAGCCACCATGGTTCCCAGAAATGAGGAGCACCTCCCAAACCTAACGTACATGGGACTATGCAGGGGACACTGTTAAAATGTGAACTCTCTGAAAGCCTGAGCATCTACATTTCTAACCAGTCCTCAGGTGAGGCTGATGCTGCTGGTCCAGGAACCACCTTTGAGAAGCAGAAGCTGTACGTTGTTGTCAAGATGTCTATCCCGAGCCTCTCCTCCAGGCCCCGCCCTTGCTAGGCATGCTGGAAGACTTGGGATGAGGGACCCAAGAGTCATGTTGAGTTCGGTAGCCCAGGGTTTCTGGGGCAAGTGCGGGAGGCTGTGTCAGATGGAGTGCGCAGGGAGGGTGTGGAATGATGGCATCATAAATGCAATTATTCCCAAGATTCTTGAAAAGCTAAGTCATTCTGCCTTGGCAACCAGCAATCAGAGGTGTCAGGTGATAGATTTAAACCTGACACCTAATTTGATCAGAGGGGAACTGAAAATAATAAGTACTTTGTATATGTGGGGCACCTTATTTTTCCATGGAGCTCCAAGCACTTTGCCAACACCCTCACCCAGAGCAGGAGGGTGAGGGGGAGCTTTAATAACAGGCTTCAAGGTTTGAAGCCTTATTATTAAGTGAATACTGGCCAGCTGTTCTCAATGCCCCTTCCTCCCTCAACCTGAAAAGCAATTCAAGAAGAGAGGGCTTAAAATTGCCACCGATTATACAAGGCATAGACTTACCCTTGCAAGAGATTGTGTGGGGTGGGAACAGATGCTCGGGGGAGGTATAGAGTTCCCCAAAAAGGAAGTTCTAACCATTCCCAGCTTAGCCACTTCCTGGCCATGAAACTTTGGCCAATCACTCAAGAGGGCATAGATAGAGGCCCTGCCAGGTTCCTCTTGGCCCCCAAATTCCACGGGGCATGATCCTGGGGATAGGTGTGGGGTGTTGGCACAGGCTGGAGTAGGTGGCTATATGGCTAAGAGGACCCCAAAGGAGCCTTCCAGCCTGAAAGGTGGTACAAGCCTCTGGTGCAAGACAACCAGCACTTCCCTTGCGTTATGATTGGCAGCGGCCTGCCTCCATGAGAGCTTTCCTACCCAGCCTCCCTGGTCCCTTTCCCACCCAGGCAACTTTCCCTGGCCAGCAGGTCTCCTACAGAAGAGGCCCACCTGGGCCCAGACAGCTTGCATTGATTCTCTTGCCAGCCTACATTTCCCATGCACTTACTAGAAATCAAAGCCATTCATCTTTCCTGTTAAACGGTGCCTTCCCAAACCACCTGCACCCCATCCCAGTTCAGGGGTCTGGGCTGGTTCACCCAGTAAGATCCAGAGGAGAAGCTGGCCAGGTGCTAAGGGTCCAGGTGTAGGGGCTGGGACAAACTGAACATCTGAAGACAGAGAGAACAAGATCCAGTGCAGGCCTGAATGGACTGGTATCCCTCACCCCCAAATCCACATTGCTGGTCCCCAATGTGGTGACAGCCCAGTGTGTCCACTTTCCACGTCTGCTATGCAGACAGCACTATATGGCCCAAACTCCACAACTTGGAGTCTTATCAAGTGCAGCCTCTTGTTTTATGGATGAGCAGCTCTGGGATCCCGAGAGAGGAAGCACTTGTCCAGAAGCACCCCTGGCATGTCAGATGGTCTCCCAGCACTGGTGCCGGGCTCTGCCACAGCCAGCGCCTCCCATCACGCAGTCCTGGGGGGCATCTGCTTCAAAAAAAATAGTGTTCCTTCCCTTTCAGACCTTTCAGCTTCAGTCTCAAAGCAGACAGTTCTTTAGCTCAACAGGGTCAGAAATCGCTTTCCTCTCCTTCCTGGACTGCTAGCTTGCTCTCCTTCTGCGATCTTTGTCACCGCTGACAATGTACAGCACAGAGCAAAAAATAGCAGTTTGATTTTTTTTCTCCACATTCCAAGTTGAGCTTGAAGTGCTGGCAGTTTAAAACGAACTACACAAATAAATCTTGTTTTGACTCATAGTCCAGGGGGTGGATAAATATGGAAACCCCCAAGATATAATTTTGCAGTCATTTTTTTCTTAGCATAACTGCATGCTTTAATGTGCTGAGAAATTTTTTGTTCTGGCTCCAGAGAAACAGCAGCACTATCCCAGTTAAGTGCTTTTTCTTGCCTCCCAGCAAGTAGATATTAAAACACACACACAAAACCACACACACACACACACACAAAACCACACACACACACACACACACACACACACACACTACAACCAACCCAGCCAACAGCTGCACATCTGAGCTGAAAGCCAATCCTGGCCTCTTGTTATTTAAAGTCAGAGATGGCTAGATCATCTTTTGCATTTCAACAAGTCTGTCATCTAACAAGCTCAAGTTCAGGGAGAGGCAACTGATGATAGAAAGTGTAAGGGGCTTGTGTGTCATGGAGCAGAAGTCGACTTTGGAGGCCTGTTCTAGAGCTTGGAAAATAGACTCCGAAAGAGGACCCATGTGGAACCAGGATGGAGGGCAGGTCTCCCCCAAAGATTGTGCCCCACCTAAGTAACTCGGAATTCTGCCCTCTGACCAGACAGCCCTGTGGGATTTTACCGACAGCACCGATAAAAATGTCAGCAACAGAGATGGGGTGGACTTATCCACCAGGGAGGTGCACTCTAGACTTTTAGAAGGAAGTGTTGCTTCATGGAGTGGATAACCATGAGCACCTGGCAAACCTGATAGATGAGTGATAGGGTGGAGTTTAGACATGTCTCTCAGGACTTAAAGTTCAAGTCAGAGAGCAAGATGAGAGGAAACCCACCATGGACCTGGTCCCTCCCATGACTCGTTGGACCAGGGTGACACCCATCTGGGACCCTTGATAGGTTATCTGCTGGCCTTTTCATTCTTTCATGTCTCTGAAGACTAATTCTCCATCAACAGCTGGGGGTGGAGGCTGTGCAGAGTAATTGTATCAGAGACTAACACAGAGGGCAAACCCACTCCTGCTGGGGTATGGCCTTTTTACTGCTTCCGCTAAGCTTTTATTTTTATATCTAGGAATGACTTTGAGAAACAAGGCTGCCTCTTCTTTCCCCAGGAAGCAGCACCACTTCTCAACACGCACAGGGTTCAACATGAGACAAATGCCCAACATCCTTCTGCTCAGCCTTTGAGAACCAGACATCCTCTTCGCAAAGGAGGAAACTCCTGCCATGACCCAAGATATGTCAGAACCTGGTTAGACTCTGGCCTGAAATTTTAAGTCTGATGCTCATATTTTCAGAGAGTTTCCTTGTCAAGAAACCCCACAAGCCTTAGTCATTCCTCACACGTAAATCTACAAATATCTCTCTCATGTGCTCCAAACACAAGTCTTTTGGCCCATTTCCCTGCTTCCTATTCTTTTCCTCCTTTTTTTTTTTTTTTTTTTTTTTGGAAAAGCCTTCCCATAAGTTCCTGTGTTGCTTCCAATACCACCCAGCCCTCCAGTTAATAGGGAGCCCCATCTTTCTAAATAGGACTTTATGAGGTGTTAGACTATGACGAATAGTTGGACTATGCTACCACCTACTAAATACCCAGAACAGCACATGAATTAATCCAGTTTGATGGGTCGGAAGACTCCAAAATTCTGTCATTTCAAACATTAATAACCATCTTACCAGGAGTATATGGAAATCCACTTTTAGAGAGTTGTACTTATTGTGACACTAAAGCAGAGTTGATTGGAAATAAGAATCTGGAGAAAGTTTAGAGCATCGAGAGCCCATGATTTTGTTCTGTTATTGTGGGTTCTCTGGCCCTTAATGTTCTCATTTAGTAAATGCGGGTTTGGGTTTGTTTTTTTTGTTTTGTTTTGTTTTACTGCAGAGCTGCAATAAAAACGAATATGTAGATGGAGGAGGCAGTGAGGCTTAATTTCAAAAGCAATTGCATTTAAACTTAAAATAGGTGTGCCTACCAGATGGGCTGTGGACATTTATTTGAAATGGTAATGCAAGTAGCCCAACTATTGGGAAAACTATAACTGCTTGTTAGCTTCCGTTCTCCCACCGTCCTCTCCATTTAGTAAAACATTTAGCTACAGTGAATAACTATTGGTTACCAAATTATGATTAAAAACCCCTAATTAAATATCTCACAAAGCAAAAATAACAACCTGCCTCAATGTGAACATTACCATATTTACTCACTTAATAGCGCTGCTTCCTGGGCTCTCTTTTCACCCCCAGGAGAGGTACATGTGGTAAAGCATTTCACCAGGGAAGCCATCTGAGGGTGTAGAGATCCCAGTGTGCACAGACCCCACGGTGCACGCCCCTGACTAATATGCCATAGTGTTGGAGGAGGAAATAGGTTTGATCCTTAATTCAACCTGTCACTTCTGACTTCAGAATGTGGCAGCTCTGGCCATGCAAATCTCCCCATGCAGAGTTGCCTTCAGAGCCAGAGCACCCCACTACAAACATCTACAGCACTGCCATGGTGCCACCTCGGGTGACCAGAACCTCTGGTGGACATTGTGGACCCGATCTGATGAATCATATTAGGGTCCAACCCTCAGGTGCTTACCTGCCCAACGGAAACCCCTGGAGATGCCACTTCTGATCCAAGTGATCAAACATCTCCATACCGTGCAGCATTAACTCTGAAGGTTCGTTTAGACTAAGTCAGGCCATGGAGGAATGCGTGAGGGGTGCCGTTAGCCCTGGAAATGGACATGTGATTCACCAGCACCAATTGTGCCCTCACCCTGCCACCACTCCCAGCATGCCTGGGGAGTCCATGTGATCCATCCAGGATCCAGGAGTGGTGAAGGGTGGTTGGTGCACAGATGGGGCCTAGGAGCATCTGGACACAGGCCTTGGTCACCTTGCAGAAGCCAAGGTTGTCATGAAAGTGGCTCTCCTACCCAACCTTGAGACGCCTGTCTTCTGGCTGGTGGTGGCAGCAGAGGAGACTCAGCCAGACTGTATCTTTCCAGCCAGCACTTTCAACCTGCCCTTCTGGATTCTCCTTATGGATGTTTCTCTCACTTACCTGATTATCTGTTCCATAGGAAGCTGTGGGAGATCACCTTCCTGTTCTTCTGCTGGGCAATAAAATTGACAATGAGAAAGAGCGGGAAGTCCCCCGGGGTCTCGGTGAGCAGCTTGCTAAGGTAAAAAGCAAACATTTCCATCTCTGGTCAGTGCGGGACCTTTAGACAGCCGGGTATGTGTCCAAGTGCTTAGAAGGAAGCCTTGGGGTTAGAGGGGTTGTCCTGGTTTCATAGGAATGGCCCAGCTCCTGTGCAAGTGGAACTTTCCATAGAAAGCCACAGATTGCAAGATGGATAAGCTAGGATAACTAGGGTATGAGGAATTCCTTCCTTGCTTCCAAATTTTCTTCCTTGGAGCTCAGAATTACCAATTATTAGTAAGAGGTTCCTCCTTTCAGCCTCCCATCTGATACTTGAATCCCATCTTCAGTTTCCACACTCACTGTCTGCAAGGCAGCCTGCTCTTCCTTGGGCAGCTCTGCTTAGGAGTCCACCCTTTTCATGAAGATAGAGCCTCAGAGCTATGAACTCAAGATGCTCACAATAAGCCCTGGGAAACCTACCGTGGAAATGAACCTTTGTTTGTTGTCCACTCTGGATCCCACCAGGCTTGATGGAAGTCAGCAGCCATACCCACAGAACTTTGGCTGTTTCTACCGCCTCCAAGGAGCCTTGAGGGAGCTATGTAGCTGCTATGTATCTGGGGGTATATTTTCCCATCCAAGAGTCTGTCATTTGAGCTCTGCTCTAAGCAGGATGCATGACATCAGAGACTGGGCAAATGGGCACAGAGGGTACGATTTGAGAAAGAGTGGGAAAGGTTATAACAGATGCCCCTGCAGAGGGTCAGTCAGCAGTTCCATGTCCAAAATCCCCTGTCCACACCCCCAAATCCCAAAAAACTCTGAAAGCTTTAATATTTTATCTGGCAGAGGAATCTGACTGACCTGGATGGGAGGCTCTTTGTGGTCTGTTTGCCTTACTTTGAAGGAACATTCAAATGACTCACTGAAGAAATAGTAATGTATTTGATTATGGCACAGTGTCCCAGACCCACAGAGGGCAGGGGGTAATATATACATGCATCATCTTTCTAAAACTCAGGAGTTCTGCATTCTGAAATACCTCTGGATCCCATGATTTTTATACAAGAACTTCAGACCTTTATTTTTATGATCCCACTTTCTTTTCTTTTGCCTTTTTTGCTCAGTGGGGAGGGAGGGGGGAACAAACCCAAAGCTCAGAGGAGTGATTTATTTAAATGATCACCCAGCTTCTCAGTGGTGGAATCAAGACATGCAACAGGAAGGCCAACCATGCTTTTCAATTCTATGTCCCATGCATATGCATCTCCTTGGCATGGAGCCTCAGCTCTTTCACAGACTGACCCTGAGTTGAATTGGCAGAAGTGTGACTGGGTGGAAAGGGTGAGGCTGGGTCTGGGTCTGCAAGGTGTGGGGCAAGCAAGCTGGATTGGGAGCCAGTGTTTGTAGAACTTCCTCCTCAACTGCAGTCAGAGACCACACATATCCCATGGGGCACCCTACTCCAGGGCTCAGCATCATTAGCACTATTTATGGAAATAACAAATGGAGTATGAGGAATTTTAGCCAAGGTCCCTCCTCCCACCATGCATATGCACAGCTTCTGCTGATGAAGCCACAGGCAAGTGTTCTGTGCACCCATCCTGACAGCCAGGCAGCTGGAGTATTAGCTGGTGGGAAGGAACAGTCCCTTTGGGTGATTCAGTGACACCTGCCCCCAAGGTCCCTGGAATTTCAGTGATCTGGGAAGGCGTGCTCCTCCATCATTAACTAAAGGCAGCACCTGAACAGGCCCTTTCTAGCTTCAGTTTCCCTGCCTGCAAAGGGAAAAGAATGTTGTTAACCTTAGCTTCTATCTTTGCAAGATCCCTGCTGGTGGGAAAGGAAATGAGCATATACATACCCGAGAACAATTTCAAAAATTATAAAGCAGAAAGCAACGGATGGTTCTGTTGTTTTACAATGGTTATAGCTCATCTGGGAGAAGGTTCTGGAGCTTGCATTAGTCAGGATTGTGAAGAGGCAGAAATTAGCCTAACACAGAATAGGGAGGCGGTTGAGGAATTAAAGGCAAGAAGTGAGGGGGTCAGGTGGAAGTAAACAGGGTATCCCTCACCTCCTCAGGATGCCCTCTAACTCCCCCAGTTCTCTCCTTTTATTCCCTCTGCTTTACAATTCTAGGAGAACAATCTGATCTTCTACGAATGCAGTGCCTATTCTGGTCACAATGCCAAAGAGTCCCTGCTGCATCTCGCCAGGTAAAGAGATATAACCCAGCAGGTGACTTGAGCATGCTGTGCAAGGTCTGGTGGGGGTACTCCATCATCTCCACCACCATTGTGGAGCCCCTTCTCTGTCTGTTGGTGCCTTCTGAGTAAAGGGGATAAGGGCCTGGGCCTTTGTGTGGGATCTCAGGGATCAGGAACAGCCCTCTAAAATGCAATAAGGGTAAAAAAGAAAACCTCCCTGCCTGTCACCCCCGACTGAAGTCTTCAGAGTCTTAAAGCCTGTCTTTCTCCAGGGGTCCTCTTTTTAAATGCAAATGCTCCTGGGGAAGGTCATTTCTGAGGCCTCTCAATGCTGCTTACATCAGGGATTAGTTGGCAGCCAACTGAGAAGAGTTATTATATGGGTTCTTGGCAAAGGGGAAGGGGGAGACTTCAGGATAATGGATGGACAGATAGGTGTGTGATGTGGGTCAGAGAACCCAACTGATTGGTACTCAGATGACTGATGCCATGGAAAAACTGGTTTTGTAAGCCTCTTCCTACATTTAAGAAAATAAAACCACCCCCTTGGGGGCAGGGTCGGGGACCATTTTCAGCACTTGAGCATTTATTCATTTGTCTATCTAAGCATTCATTTAATTCTCACCATTCATTCATCTATCCACCCATCTACTCATACACCCACCCACCCAACTACCCATCTACACGCGCGCACACACACACACACACACACACACACCCATCCACTCATCTATCTATCCATCTACTCATCCACCTACACACATTCACTACCCAGTCATTCATCCAGCTAGCCATACATCCATCCACAAGCACACACCTATCTGCCCATCCATTATACACACATACCCTTCCGCCCATCCATTATACACACACACACACACACACACACACACAGGTCCATTCATTCATCCTCTTTGAAAGCATAAAGCAGGGATAAGATACTAACTCTATTTTTTATCTCCCAAGAAGCTAAGGATGCATAGGACAGTCTCAATGAAAAGCCAATAAATATATTTTCTGAGTCTCTACTGTGTACGGGTATATTTATAGGCTTTGCCCGCAGGTATCTAATCCTCAGCTGAGAGTGGGTGCTAGTCAAGGAAACTATCCATGAGAGCACCAAGTGATGGGTGGTAACAGAAGAACAAAGTGTTATTAGGGGCACTTACACCAAAGTATAAGGAAGACTTCCTGGAGGAGGTGTTGCAAAGGATACATATTGACTTAACCTTGGCTTAACAAATTACTGCCATGTCCCTCTGCTTCACAGAGAAAGGCTGCAAGGTTCTCTGTCAGCCCAAGGCCCCAGGATACTTGGGCTAGTTTCTAGGCCAAACCTCTTCCCCACTGCTGACACTGTACTTTCCCATTTCCCAGGATCCTCAAGGAGCAAGAGGACACAGTGAAGGAAGACACAATTCAGGTTGGCCGCCCCACCAAGAAGAAATCCTGCTGCAGCTGATATCCTGGGAATCCTGGAGGCTTCCAGGACAGTTTGCCCTGAGGTCATGGGGCCCACCCAGTCTTTTGTCCTTGTCAGTGATTTGCTTCCCCCAGAAGACAGGGAAGCACATCCAATTAGAAAAGCTGCTCTTGGGGTATCTTGGAGTCCTTTCTCTCCGTTCTCTCTCTAGACACCAGCCCAGTTGCCCAGTCCTTTTTTTCTTTCCCTTCAGCTTGGTTTCCTGGGGGAAAGAAACAGATGGGCTTTTCCAGAAAAACCAGCACATGCCTTCTCCCCCTCCTGTCTCCTCCCCTTGCCCTTAGAGTCTCAGCTCTGCAGTTGCCATGGCAACTGTGGGGGTTGACTGGCTGCTTCCTGTAGGCCAAAGACACAGCACTTGGGCTGCGCCAGGATGGCCAGGTTTGCTTTGGCACCTGTCCTCCGGAGGCTAACAGGATACTCATGCAGATGCTCCAAGGACCAAGAACTACCTCTGAGGAGTGCCCAGAAGCACACACAGGGCATCGACCCTCTACCCCATACCCCAGGGTCCTTCTCAGAACCCTGGGGCATTGTTGCCTTCCAGTCCAGGTCCTGTGGAGCAGCATCTCACAAAGACCCATAGCCTTTCCTCTGCACCACCCAGCCCTGACACCAAGGTGGACGGGTGATACACTTATACCTGTGGTGAGGAAGGGGGCTTATTTCGGCTTCAACAAAGAGATGAAAAGAAAACGGGGGGGAACCCATCTGCTGCTAAATAGAAAGACCATTTCTGGAGGTTATAAATAATGTATATATAGCTATGGAAAAGCCATTTTCTGAACGTTTCTCAAAATAGCTCATTGAAAAATCGTACATGATGATTAACAGGGTAGATTGACATACAGGCAGTGAGCACCAACACCAGGTCCATAGCTACTGACTTTTTATTTTATTTTGTTCTAATTTACTTTGTACCAGAAGATGATATTTTTTTTAAAAACGTGGATGTGATATCGACACTTAGCTGGTGTTTGAGAAGCTGCAGGCTTCAGCACCCTTTGGACTGCACAGCACAAAGTGCTTGAAACAGGGGTGCTCTGAGTGGGTGGTGCTGAGTTACTGTCCCTGGCGTCAACCCCCACATTCCTGGATGCCTCTTACCATGGCTGGGGAGGGCAAGCCTGCCCTGGTTGGGAAATTGCATGAAAACATGATAAAGATCACTGCAAATTACCATTTCAGGAGTGCAGACCCAGCCCCCATGGGATAGTGGATATGTCCTCTCCCTAGGTGGGTACACAGGAGGGAAGAGGCACAGAAAGGGACCCCAGACTGCCATGATGATGATTCCAGAAATTCACCAGTTAGTCGGGTAAGGAAGACATGCCGGCCGCAGTTCCCAAGTGTGTCCCCTTCGGCCTCCCAGACCTCAAAAGCACCCAAGCCCTGTCTGTCACCAGGCAGGTGGCCTACCTCCACTTTACTGACTTCACGCATCAGAACACCAGTGAGCCCTGCTTGTTGAGGAACAAAATCCACACTGAACACCAGGGGGCGCTCAGTAATCTTGGGCGACAGGGTTCTCTGCCTGGGCCCCCATCTCATCGGTAAAATGAAGGCAGGGCATAGGGTCTTGATTCTTCTCACACTTCTTGTTCAGGGTGCTTGTGATGACATCTTCGTTTTCCAGCTTTGGGTGCCTGACCCCGGCCTCCAGTTCAAGGAAAGGGTGCTGCCTCCCCTGAGAGGCACTGGCAGTGATCCCATGAGGGACACAAAGAGGAGAGGCCTAAGTGGCCTCCAATATCTGTGTGTGCGAGCGTGCATGGGCAAGGCATGCAAAGGTGCCACTTAGGAAGACGTAAACCAGTTCCAGCTTCTCACACACAAAAACCACAGAGATAGCAATTAGCAACTAGATAGCAGGCTAACCTGGGGGTCCCTAAAACCTTCATCCCCCAAACCGAGTCCCTGGCATGAGCTGCACATTTCAGTTTTGAAGTTAAAAGGGATGACCCTCATACCCAGTCTTCCATCTTGTGGGGTGAATCCCTACTAACCCTCAAAGGATCAAGCAGAAAGAGAGAAGCAGAATGGCCTTAAGGCGTCTGCAACCCCACCTGAAAAACGGCATGGAAGAGAGAAACTTCAGAGAGATGCTCAGACCTGTGTGTCCCCAGGTTTCAGTCCCCCCACTCCTGGTGGTGATCAAGGCCACCCAGGGGCCACCAGCCTGAGCCAGAGCCTGGTAGAGACCTTTCAGGCTCTCCCCATTTATACTGCTAAATGGTCTCAAGCAAGTCATTTAACCAGGTTTCATACTCATCTGTAGATTTATATACAGTGTCTACCTCAAAGGGGGGTTCTGAGTACTAATAGATGTGAAGTACTCAACACAGTGCTCAGTACAGTATTGGTGCTAACAAGCAGAGGATTTTATTACCATCAGGTCTAGATTTGCTGTTGCCCAAGCCATGTTCTTGCACAAGTTCAGGTTTAGAACCAACCAACATTTCCTAAGTGTCTCCCCAGAGCTGGGCATTCTCACAAACACTACCTCACTGGGGCCTGCTTCCCAGCCCATGTACCTGCTCATGCCTTGCACTTCCCTTTTCCTCTTTGTCTTGCTTCTTCCTTTGTGTCTCCTGGCTCTCCATTCAGTGCCCAGATTATACCAGTGCCTGTCATCTGGTTTCCATCCACAGTCTACTCTTCCTTTGACAGGGCCCCTCACCCATCCATGCTTTGAATATGCCATCCCATTGTTCTGGTTGCCATGGTTTCCTGGGCAAAATCAGTTTATTGAGGAACCTTTATATGGGATGGTTGCTTTTCTCTTGCTGTCTTCGGAATCCTTTGTTGTTGACATTCGATCATCTGATTGTGATTTATCTGTTGATGGATCTCTTGAGTTTACCCTGCTTGGAGTGAGTTGAACCTCTTGAATGCATAGATAAATGGCTTTCATTAAATTCAGGGAGTTTTGGGTCTATATTTCTTTAAATATTCTTTCTGCCCCTCCCCTTTTCTCCTAGGACTCCTACGAATCATGTTAGCAAACTTCATGATGTCCCATAGGTTTTTGAGGCTCAGTTCAATTTTTGTCATTCTGCTTTCTCCTATTTCTCAGACTGAGTAATCTATATGACCCCATCATTAAGTTCACTGATTCTTTTATCTGCCAACTTAAATAAGCAGTTGAAACCTGCAAGTGAATTTTTCATTTCCATTATTATACTTTTCAACTCCAGAATTTCTATTTAACATACATAATATTAATATACATAAGCCAGCTTGCCACTGTACATAAATATACAAAGCCAGCCTGTTCACTAACTGTAGAAGTATGGTCATCTCTATTTCCATAAACTGGGGAAAATATTGACTCCACAAATTCCAACCAAGTTTAGTTTTAATGTATAGGCTTTTACTTTATTGGTTATTCCTTTATTTTTATGCTGCTGCTGTTGGTATTGGTGGTGGTAGTGGTGGTGGTGGTGGTGGTGGTGGTGGTGTGTGTGTGTGTTTGAGAGTATGTGAGGGAAGGGGGTAGGAACAATGAATGTTGACTGGTCGATGGAATATAGGTGCTTTCTGAAACTCCCCACTTCCTAACTCTATTGTTTCTATTAATATGCCTGTTAATTATTAGCTGTAGCAGTGACAAAGAACATCATAAATCCACCTCTCACACAATTCAGTGGGACCAGTTTAATCAAGGTGCCCTATTTAGGAAGGGCTTTGTTGGAAATGATGGGGGCTGGGATATTGCACGGTGTCTGGTGGAGGACCTGAAATCAGTGTGGAAACTGAGGAGCATGGCGAGTTTTGTCATTTATCATCTTAGGACAGAACTGAGTCAGCCCCACCCTGCCCTTTCTCAGGACTGGGATTTATAAGGCTTGATGTTGACTTGGAGGAGGTCCTTGCAGGCTACTGTTAGAACACCAGGAGATTCCTCTCCCAACAAATGAGGACTCTTAGGACCAGAGAAACCTGTGCCATCCTAATGAATTATGATTGGATCCACCTGACCTATAAACATAAGTATCACCCACAAAAGAACTGCTCCACTCAGCAAAAATGCCCAAAGGACAGGGACAGAGTGAGTTTTTTTAACTTGAAAAGGGGAATTGAAATGTGTAGCTAAGGGGCCTCTTTCTGAATTAGTCCTGTGACTGCGGAGCTGAGATTCATCAAGCATGTGCAGCACTGGGTCAAGGGCAGAGTGTCAGGATGTGATCCACCATCAGGTCCACCGGTTCCCTGGACCATTCTGTAATGTGTCGTGCTTATGTATACCCACTGCCTCCCAGGACCCTGCTGAGCTGAATGCGGTGGACCAAGCTCCCAGAGGGCTGAGCATTCATCTCGGTTGCCTCAAGCTTGGCACAGCATGCTGGGTGCTAGGGCCCCAGTGAAGTGACTCACCAAGATGTGGCCTTGTTCTGGGACAATGATGATTTGCTCCCCACTGCTCCTATAATGCCAACATTGTGTCCAGACGTTGTGTGGTCTTGGACAAAACCTGCTAAATGCTCGAGTCCCAGCTTCCCAATCTGGGAAATGGCACTGTCTGCCTTAGCACCTTCCTGGGGTCATGGCAGGGCAAATGTGAACTCCAGGAGCAGGAGAGTCCACTGACAGGCTCTAGGCAAGTGTTGGTTATTGCATTTGTCTGCATGAGAGAAAATAAAACAAAATCAGAAAAAGGAGAGAAAAACCCACTCTCTGGGTAACCAGGAGAAGCCGGGGTCTCAGGCAAGAGCAATAAAGCAAACATGCATTTCTTCAAGCTGGAGACTTTTGTTTAAGGTCACCTTGTGCCTTCCCACTGTGTGGGATGGGGGAGGGGGAGAATGAGGGTTTGAGGGGGAGCAGCATCACAGACCAGAAATGTCTCTTTGACTGGATTCTGGTCGTTAATCAGTTTTGCATTTACTAGGGCTGGGTCCATGACACAGCATTCCTCCACTATGGAAGAGTAGGTCGTATTCTGGTGGCCATTTTGGATGTCTGGAATAGTGTCCCCATTAATTTACATTTAAAAAGTTGGACTTTGACAGACCCCCCCACCCTGTCCCCACCACCACATACACACACACACACACACACAAATCAGCCTAGTACATCATATGTAATAGGAACATCATACTTCAAGTAGTGGGGAGAGCTTAATGCTTGGTGAGAAGCCAGCAGGATTGATTCCCCAGGCAATATACCAGTTCTCACACCTTCCTCATCAGACTATGTGTGTTAGTTTGGTTTATAAAACACTTCAGCTTGAAAAAGTTCTGAAGTTGGAGGGTAGTTACAACTGTACATAATCGTGGGAATGTACTACTTAATGTCACTGAATTGTGCATTTTTAAAAAGCTCAATTTAAATGATAAATTTTATGTCATGTATATTTTGCCACAATAAATTTATTTGAAAACTAGTTTTACGAGAACTTCTGTTCTACAAATGAAGAAATTATTCTTTTCAATATCATCAGCTGAGATACTAAACTGCAGACAATTTAGCTCAGTTATATCATGAGGTGAGGGAGCAGGGAAGGAGGACAAGACTTGTGGTCTTGATCAATGAGTGTGAGTGGGGAGACAGCTAGAAACCCACAAGTGTCATGCCCAGGTCTCCCTTGAAGAACCCCATGCCATCCCCACCCTAGGCTCTGCTGGGGGAGGGCCCTCCCATCTTTGGCATTTCTACCCCTGTTCATGCATACATTTCTCCTCTGGAATTTTCTCCATGTCCTGTAGGTAAATCCTGGGGAGTAGCTTCCATATCCTGTGCTCAACAGAAACACCTAGAATTGGGGTTTGGGTAGGTATGTTAAATAATGACCAAAAAGTAGGCCGGGCACGGTGGCTCGTGCCCGTAAGCTTCAGCCTATGAAGCGGCCAGGGCTAGGGATCGCGGTTCGAGTCCCACGTGGGGCCTGTAATGAGACCTAGTTCCAAAAAAATAGCTGGGCGTGGTGGTACATGCCTGTAATCCCAGCTACCTGGGAAACTGAGCCTGGGGATTGCTTGAGTCCGTGGTACCCCAGGCAACGAGAGCCTGCGGTTTCACAGGCAAAAATAGCGAGACCTAGTCTCAAAAATAAATAAATAAATAAATAAATAAATAAACAAACAAACAAACAAACAAACAAACAAACAAACAAATAAATACAAAAAAAAAGAGTGACGGAAGTCCAATGTTGTTCCTGAAATTTTTTCATTGACAATAGCGGGAAATACATTCATTAATACCCAGAAATATTTCAGTTTTGCAGAAATTTTCAGTGTAGTAATTTATGGTAAAGAAACTAGAACTAGCATAGAAGAATCGAAGGGGGAAAAGAAACTGAAAGTGTGTTTGAGTATCAAGAGCTAACCTTGGCATGTAACTTGTTTTGAGTGACCCAGGAGGATCTGTTCAGAACATTCCGCACAGAGCCAGGGATTGTAATTTATCCCAAGGAAGTTGATGCAGTGAGCTGCGTCTGGCAGTGGATGATGCTACCTCATTAGGTAGTGAGCTCTCTGACACTAGAGGTATTCAAGCAGATGTTGGGGGGTCCTGCTCTTAGGAATGCTGGGGTGACTCCAATACTCTGAATTGCAAGGCACCCATTCTGCCCCAATCCACTTGCCCAGTTTAGGATTCTTTGGAACTGAGATTGATATGAAAGGTTGTGACTTTAAAAGGATCAGGTTGAGCTAAACCAAGAAGCTGTCCTGGAGAATATTGGGGGTAGTTTGTGTCCTCATTTCAGTTTCTTAGAAGCTCCTCTCCACTTGCTCTTCTTTTCTACTTCTTCAGTCTCTCTCTTTTCCTTCTCTTTATTTTTCTGACTTCCTGCCACCTCCCCACACCCCCTTGCTCTCACATTAAGGGGGTGCAAAGCACCTGGCCTCCAGGAGACATCCCAGGGCAACAGCCTCCCTGGATGGTGAAGGTGCTGATTCCTCGCCAGTGTCCTGCCATCCTGCCAGCTCCTCCATGGTGGCAAGTGAAATCACCAGTATATTTAAACCAGCCATTCATGTCTGATGGATTTAAACATATGCTGGAAGTCAGCATCTTCAATTCAAAAAATACAGACAGATGAGGCTGTGTTTTCTTCCTCAGTGCCCTCCCTGCCCTCTCTCCTTCCCTCCTTCCCGCTCTCTATTTCTCCTGTCCCCTCCCAATGTTCATTCATTAGACCCATCTCCTCTCCCCCCAATCCCACATCCCTCCCCTTTTCTTAATGGCACAGAAATCTGCAACTAGAGCCAGTAGCTGGGAGCCTCTGGGTCTAGGCTGTCTCTTTACATCTGTCAGATAGTAAACTGCCTCAGGAGACAGCTGGGGTCACTCCTCCCCAGCTCTCCCTGCAAGACTTCTGTGCAAATTCCCGACAGAGCTTCTGAGAGGCATAACTAGCGCCCCTCTGTCACCGACCAGAGCAGGGCCGAAGCCAGGGAGCAGCCAGCAGGCCTGGCTGACTAGACTTGACCTCCCAAATCTGTGCCGCCCACTGCCTGGAGAGCACCCCAAAGCTCTGTCAGGTTTCTGTCAGGCCAGATCCTCAATCTGGCCCACCTGCCTTGATCCAACCCAATTTTTTCTTGCTACTATTTAAGTTACATATATAATTATATATGTACATATATATATCACATCTTTGTGTTCCCTGGGGTTCACCCACGACCTCCCCTCCCTGACTGCTCCCACCCAGTTATATACTTTAGTTTGGTTGTTAGGTTGTTTTAACTTTTCCTCCTGGCCTTTTGTTTGTTTCTCCTGTATCCCATATATTAGTGAAACCATTTGATTTCTGTCTTTTTCTTTCTGACTTGTTTCTGCTAATATGATTTCTTCTAGGTACATCCATGTTATCACAAATTCATCAAATTTGTCATTTTTAACTGATGAGTAATATTTCATTGTGTATATGTACCACATCTTTTTCATCCAGTCATCTGCTTTGGGACATTTGGGTTGTTTCCATGTCCTTACAATTATAAACAGTGCTGTAATAAACATCTGAGTACGTGTCCCTTTGTATAAATATTGAAGTCTCCTTTGGGTAGATTCCCAGAAGAGCGATTGTTGGGTCAAATGTGTTTCCTCAACTCCCTGAGTGTCATCCCTTTGAGACTTTGGGAGTCCCCAATATGTCCCACAGGATCTGAGGATAGATGACCAGCTGCAGAACAGCAGTGTTGTATCAGAGGTGCAGCTTCCCCTGCACCCCCAGAGCAACCACAGCAGAAGTGAGGCTTCTTGCACACCCCTCCCTCAACCTTAGATGCCCATTCAAATTTCCTGGTGAGTTTTTCTTTATCTTTATTATTTTATTTATTTTTATTTATTCTACTTGAAATGTTTTATTTATTATTTTTTAAAAATAATACTCATCTTGCTTGTCCTCTCCACCGGAAATTCTGATTTAACTGGAAGTCAATAGAGTTTTCTGTTTAATGTTTAATAGGATATTGCTACCTACAACCATAATGGGACAGAATAATGGAAATAGACAAATCTCATGAGCAGGTGAGCACTTGCCTGTTCTTTCGGTGAATCTATATCCCTCCCTGCTCTTTCTTCTGTCTCGATTTCTTAAGAGAATTTTGATGACTTGCCTTTGGCCATACAGCAAAACAGGTGGCCTAATGGGGTTCCCTTCCTCAATTACCTGGTTTTCAGTAGCCACCAGCTTCAGATCCCAGGACTCAATGTGGGAAACTGGAGCTCAGGTACCACCCAAATCATCCTGTGTCTAGGGGTGTACACTATCAAAAGCACACACCATCCATTTCAATGTCATTCCCAGCTCTCTCACTTAAAGGCCTACCATGGGTGCCTGAAATCCAGTAGTACCTGGTTAGCTGGGTTTTTTTTTTCCATTACTTCTGTTACCTGCAACCAACCACAGTCCAAAAATGTCACCTGCAATAATATATTTTGAGAGACCACATTTACATAATCCATTACAGCCAGCTGTTATATTTGTTCTGTTTTATTATTATTCATTGATCTCTTGCCATGTTAGGTTGTTAATCTCTTACTGTGCCTAATTTCTAAATGAATCTTTATCATAGGCATGTGAGTACAGGAAAAGGCACACTATAGATAGGCTTCAGTACTACCCAAGGGTTCAGGTCTTTCTGGGGTCTTAGTATGTGTCCCCTAAGGACACATAAGGAGGCCTAGTGAACTTTCTAACGAAGTTTCAGTATATGCCATCATGGCAAGCACACTGTGCCCTCAGAATGTAAAAAAAGAATGAAAAGAAAACTCAAACAACTCAAAATCATTGAAGCACAAACAGGTGGAAAACAAGACTGTAGAACACTCTGGAAGGAACAGTGTCAGCAGGATGAAATGGGTTAGGAACCAGGGGAAAGGATATTTAAGCACAGAATTTAATGGTGCTTTGAGACCTGAAAGGGCAGGGGCCGCTCTCAGGCAGAGTCCCAAGTGGTTGGGTCAGGAGAGCAGCTTTCCCTGAACCCCCAGGTTAGCAGCAGTGAAGGCGAGGGGTCAAGCTCTAGGTGCCCATTCAAATTTACCAGGGCCTTTTTATTTTTATTGATCTATTTCTTTTTATTTAACCTATTTTAAATGAGGAGGTGGGGGAGGGGAAGAACGAATCCCACAACCAAGCAATCTCAGGTGTCACTGAGTCTGTGTTTGTCTCAAGCCAGGCCACATTTTGAATCTGGGCCTTCCCTCTCTGTCTGCCCACAGTTTGCCTGCTACTGAGTTCCTCCCTACCCTGTACTTTTAGTCACGAAGTCTCAATTTTTTTTTTAAGTTTTTCCAATTAAATCCAGGGAGCCTCAGGAAAGGGGATTTCTTGGAAGGATGTGACTTCGAGCTTATACACTGCAAACTTCAAGTCAAATAAAATTAAATTCTGTATCATCCACAACTTTGAGTCCTCCTGGCCATAGTTTCTTCTATGCACATGAAGAATTAAAGTTAGCTGTAGTTGGTGGATTGGGGTGGAACAATCAAAACCCACAGCATATAGTTTACATCCTTTAGCGCTTACAAGTTGCTATGGTGACTTCCTCATTAGCCATTTCCTCTCATGGGCATGGGAACTAAGAGATCCACGTCCAGTGAGCAACCCAATCCAGGGGTCCTTATCAGTCTTGGGCTCCCTCACAGGACAGTCACTATATCAGACGTGATGGGTGTTGGATTCCCACCTCTGGTCACCCTGTGATAGACCCTGACCCAAAAGAGCAGGTTCTCTGCCTGCCAGGAAATAATTCACCAGAGGGCATTGGTTGTAGTTGGGTAAGTGGAGGTGTTATTAAAGAGACTCCTGCGGAGGACTCTAGCACACAGAGCTGGAAAGGAGAATTTAGGCTGGCTCCTGGAAGGAGTCAGGAGGAGCTATTTAAAGGACAGGTCTACGAGGTGGAGAGTGGGAAAGCAGCATCATAGCTTGTTCAGGGTTGGACACAGACATACACAGACATACACAGAGGCATTTCATTCCGACAGGTGGACTTTCAGTTTTCTCCTTGCAGGACATTGTGAGCTAATCAGTCAGAATCTAGCACTTTTTGTCTAACATGGTACCTCATGGTCAGTGGGGGTGGGCCGGTTTTCTTGGACAGGACGAGCTAGTCCATGATTCCGTCTAACAGTCCTGCTCAAACAGGATTTGAGCAGCTCATTCTAAACTCCCAATATTTCCCCCCTGGGCTGTCTCAGTCTCTCCCAGGCCTCCCTCCCTCCTGGACAACTACCTGGCCCCACTCTCCACTGTTCTCTCCTCCCCCTTCTCAGAAGCTCATGTCTCCCAGAGCTCATCAGAAACACATGAAAAAGAATCAAATCAGAGATAATCAATAGGTAATATTAACAGAGACAAATTAACTCCCTGCCTGGATGGGAATCACCTCACCCTGGCCTGCCAGTATGCTTAAGTCCATTTCCTCTCAGTTATTAAAATGATTTTCCAGCAGATAGCCCCATCTCAGTAGAGCCACAGACTAATAAACTGCAGTCAAGCGTCTGGAGAAGGTCTCTGCCCCCAGCCTGCCCTCCCTTCCTTGGGTGAGGCTTTGCCAAAGCCTCAGTGATGGCTTTCTGCAGTCCAGGAAGGAGCTGCATTTCTTTCCCATGCCTGTATTTCTCACCCTCATCCTTGATCCCTCCTCCCACTAGAGAGTCAGGCAGGGTCTCCTGAAAGGTCTGTAGAGCTGTAAACTGCCCAATCAGAAAAGCTCAGATTCTTGAAGCTGGGAGGGGTCCTGGAGACCATGGTGAACATGGCCTTCATTTCCTAGGTGAGAACCAACCATGACCAGCCAGCAATTGTTATGATATCAGAAACTCATTTCAACACACGGAACCTCTGAAAGATGCTTCGAGAAAATACTCTGAGAGTTGAAAAGTGATGCTGAGCTTGCACATCCTTGGAAACAGCTGTCTGTGTCTTGAAGACACCGGCACAATCCTGAAAAAACAGATTCAGTCCCACCAGACCCCACCAGCTACCCTCCAAATCCCAGACAATCACCCCTTGAGCCATGCTATGGGAAGAACAGCATGACGTGACACCAGGAGGGACAATGCAAATGGTCTCAGAGTTGCACAAATTGCCCCTTTGCAGCATCCTTATTGGTGAAATTAGCCAAGCTAAAACACAGCAGTCCGAATCCTGGCCACTTTCCCTAATGGCCAGTCAAAGCAATTTCCACCTCCATCCTTCACTCTTGGTTCCCAGAGGTTCTACTGGTTTTCACATGCCCTTTGCTGTGGCTGATGTTCTGAATGGTGGGTTAAGCCTATCCTGGTTTTCAGGGGAAACAGCTGCCAAAATGAGCTGGTCAGCTGTGAGTCTGGGCCATGTGCAAGTCTTGCCTGTCACTCATGGAATCAGTTCACAAGACTCTTGACCACGGACCTTGGTGGTATCACCAGCCTCTGCTCTCCCTGCCCCCACCTTTTCTTTTGCTCTGTTCCTCTTTCTCAAATGTGCCTACTGCTCAGATTGCTTTGGGCTGGGCTTCTGCCCTTGCCAGGGCTGCCAGAGCTTCCCCTCCTCTCTCCTCTCCTGGCCTTCTCATCTGCTTTTCTCAAGCTTCTGTTTAAAGTCAGATCTTCAGAAAGCCTTTCTCGATCTCCCAACAGCCTCTCCCTCCCTCAGTCCACATTTCTGCTCTCATAATATTTATCATCTTTCAGAGGGTCTGTCCTCCAGCAGCCTGTAAGTTGCAGGAGAGCAGACTGGCATCTGTTCTGCTCCCTGCTGTCTCCCCAGTGTCTGCTACCCAGGAGGGACCTGACAAATACTTATAGAATGGAGGGAGTTGGGAGAGAAGACCCACTTCACTTTCCTGGTTCCATGTGGGGTGGCAATGGGAGCCACTTGCTGAAGATGGAACAGCACTGCACCCTTGATCTGAAAGCCAGGCTCAGTCTCTGGAAAACAGGAGGTGACTGTGGCTCCTTGCTGTCCACAACTGGATGGTCCTTGGGTCACAGTCACACACCATCCCTGGGCTACTAGCTGTGTGCACACATGTGCACCATGTCTCCAGCAGATGTCTGCTGAGGTGGCTCTACTGACCTTGCAATGCCTCCAAGCCCCAGAGTGCCAGAGTGCATGGGCCTTGTCACATGAATGACAGTTCACAACAGTGGGGAATTAGTTGATTACTTTCACCTACAAGACAACCCTCAAGCATTTGTGGTTGAAGTTTCTCAGCTGATCCCCATCCTATCGCTCTTTGCTGGTCTCCCAGAATGTTCTTCTGAGGCACAAACTCTGACTATTAAAGATAATGGATGTTCTGAGTATACAAACTCAATATATCATTAGCCTGAAGCAAATATACCTAGAGAGAAAGGTCTCCTGGGGAAGCAGCTTGTGTCGGATTCCAGAGTCAAGCAAACATTCTGGATTAAGGCTGCTCTTCTCTTTAAGACACAAACCAGGCACTCTGCTTAAAAGTGAGGCTCAAGTTCAAGGTCATCAAGAAGTTCTTGTGATGAGAAATGTAGGTGGAGAGAGCCAGAAGGTGAGACCCTGCCCCGCTGCCCCAGTGTGGTTGTGCATCTTAATGACGGAGGAGCTTTCAGTTCTAATGAAAGTGCACTCTGTTTGATGTCCCTGCCGATGGAGAGCTGGGAGATACACTTCCAGGCCTCAGAGAGCCACTGTGAAGTCTTTAAAGAGCTAATGAATCAGATTTGCAGAGCAGGCACTTCTGCCCAGGGCTTTGGCAAAAACAAGACATGAGTTCACCGAGGGTGCCACCCCGAACGCTGGGCCTGGGCCAGAGCCCCGGTCTGGCCAGCAGCTGGAGGTGCCTGAGATGGAGTGCCTGCTGCACTCCATGACCTTCAGAGACCCACAGGCCTCTGACACTGACACCCAGAGGTGCATCTCAGAATTGGGAAACAGCCAAAATTATTATGAAATAACAATTATAACTGGATTCCCGCTGTATTTTAGTTTCTCAGCATGTTTGTAATTTGTTGAGTCTCATGGGTGTGGAGGGATTGTTTGGGCCTCACTGCGCACAGGATGACACTGTGAGGGAACAGCAGGGCCTGAGGGCAGTGAGCCAGCATCCAGAGGTTTCGCCACTGCCTGTTCACTCTGGAACCTGGGGGCTGAGGTGTGGGCCGAAGTTGAGCCATTGTAACCACCTTCTTCATGCTGCTGTGAGTCGTGGCTTGTGGCTGAGCTGCCATGAGTGCTGTCCTTCTTTGGAAATGGCAGTCCAACCCCTCGTGTGGGGCTCACAGATAGTGGAGAAGCCAGGCACCAAGAAGTTCCTGTGATGAGAAATGTAGGTGGAGAGAGCCAGTGATGAGACCTGTCTGCCTTTTATTGATGGAGGATCTTTCAGTCATATAGGAAGTGGAGAGCTGGGAGACTTTCAGGCTCAGTGAGCATCTGTGAAGTCTTGTTCTGGTTCATACATTTCAGATGGGGAAAATGAGGAAGCATGTCTCACCTCCTCCGTGACATGGCTTGTGGCAAGGAGCAGGTGGCCAGGTGTGGCCAGGAGAATATCTGAAGGATCACATTCTCAGTGTTTGGGTGGAAGCAGGGCCTGCCAGCCCAGAGACTGACACCAGACTGACACCAGTACCACGGGCAGGATGGTGCCAAGCCTAGAACCTAAACCCAGTAAATGTTAGTTGACTGAACTTCTGGTCAATAAACATGTTGCATTTAAGCCATGGTATATGCTGATGGCTTCCAATAGAAAGGGAAAGGGCAACCTGGAAGGTTCTAGATGTGGGGCTGACACCTTTTTTGTGGTGGGACAGGTGTGAGGAGATGACCCATCCTCAGGCTGTCAGGCTCGTCCTGGGGATCCCATGACCTCAGATCCAGAGGTGTGGCACAGCACACAACAACTCAAGTATCTGAGATAAGCTAGGTGCCTTGTGGGACTGCCCTTGGCCATAAACCATGTAGGAGGTGCCATTCAAAACTGCAGACAGGGAGCAGGGATTCAAAACAATCTGAAGAGGCCTCTGGAAATGAGACTGGGGAACTCCACCCCCATCTTATTTATTTAAGTTTTTGACTGTAAGATATTTTAATTATTAGAAATTAAATATGGATGTAAACAACATAAATAATGGAAGTAATTAAGGTTGATGAATAGAACCAAAGTATACTGAAAAGTATACCTTCTTTTCACATGCTCATGATTACTTCTACAAATTGCTGCATGGTGCCTACTGAAAATTACAAAAAATAAAAAATTTCATTCAGTTAATTAGAAATTAATAGCATAATGTACAAGCAAATCTTTATAGCCATTTGAATTTGAACAGCATAAAGCAAAGGAGGGGGAGGGATGGTGAAAATCAGGGAGGGATGACACACTGCTTTATTTTATTATTTTTGCATTTCATACAATGTACAGGGTTTATTCCCTTGGGAATAACCACCACCGTCTTAAAGAGGAATAGTTGCAAGACAGAGTCACCATGCTTTGCAGGACCTGGGGCTTCAAGATGCAGACCAGGCAAACAGCAGATTCAGAGCTGGCTCCAAAGCCAGAGACAGACTCTGGCCAAAGTTTCAGAAGAAGATGGGCTTGATGCCTGCCCTCATTTCATTCTGCTATGGTCTGTGGCCTGGAGTCAGGCTGGGCCTATGGATAGGGTCCTGTGGTCAATACCCAGCACAGAGGAGAGATGAAGGAGCAGGCACACCTGGCAAAGGGGAGGCAGTGGGTAACTTTCATGGGAGTAAAGGAAGGATTGGCATCTTCCAAGGGGTGGGGACAGAAGGGACAAAAGCTGGTGGTTCTGGAGTGACTCATGGACACATTCCACAGGGGTAAGGTGGTCACATGTCCCCAGGGGGACACACAGGCACAGGTCCCTGCTCTTGAAGCTTGTGGGCTAGTGGGGAAGGTAGCCAGGCCACCATGGAGCTGAGAGACAGAGAGCACAGAGAGACCCAGTACAGACAAGTCCACGGAGATCACCTGGGCTGTAGGCCTGGGGATGTAGGCCTGGGAAAGCATTCAGGAAGGAAGAGAGAAGTTCCCCAGAGAGGGTGAGAGTGAGTGACAGCAGAGAAAGTCATGATGGGTTTTATAGTCTAAAAAAAAAAAAAAAAAAAAAAAAAAAAACCAAAAATCTCAGTAGAATTGAGGAAAACACGGGTTTCATAAGGAAAGTCATTTTTCTAGCACCTCTACTGTCTAGCCGAGACCTCATCTTCTCCACGGACTCCTAGTCAGGACATGTTCACAGCAGCTACTGCTTATTTTTCACTGAATTAGAGGGAAATTGCAGTTCCCAGGACTGGTAGAAAGAAGCTGCTGAGAGTTCTTTATGCCCCCCTACTTCCTCCATGCCAGTCCAGGAGCACAGAGAGGGCTTGGGGGTGGCGGGGGCTGACTGGGTTGTGGGGTGAGCCTTTTCTTCCACATGGCTGGAGACAGCAGGGCCTTCACTTGGCCGGGTTCCCCCATGCCCCAGAAATCCTCTAACTCCCTCTGAGAGAGACCCCACCCCCATGTCCTTCTTCAGCCTCTTGTAACACATTCCCTGATGTTTCCTCTTCTCTGCTAATACATGTGGACAATAAACATCATATAATTTTCAGTATATTTGTCTTGCAATTTAAGGAGAAACCCTTCAGACAGGAAGACTGTAGGAAACAGCCCTGGTTGTCAAGGGCACATTGAATAGGACTTGCCCAGGCTTACCACAGCCCCTCCTCCCAGCTACAAAATGGCTGAGGAATGGCTCTGTGCCAGGTCCCAGGGCTTGGTGTAGAGGTCAGAGGGCTATGAAAGGGTCAGGCCCATGGTCCCAGAGCCATTATCAATTTTGAGAGCCCTGCCTTCCCCACACTCTCCACCCACAACCAAGACCTCCCCCACATGCTCCCATCCCGGGCCCCATCAGTACCACCCACTACCTTTCAACAGCCCCTCTTCCTTTCCAGCACCTGGAGTGTCTCTCCTGGGAGACGTTGACACAGATAAGACTGCCTGCCTGTCTCACAAGCTAAAGAAGAGCCCCAAACCAAGCCCAATCAAAACACTTCACCAAGCCTGGGAAAGTACACTGTGCTTTCACCCTGCAGAGGGTCCTAAGAATCCAAAGGGAGAAATGTTCCCAATAGATCTCTGATGGAGCGCGTGGTGAACTCAGAGCTAAAACGCAGGCCAACCCTACTCTGGTTAGAAGGAAACAAATGTGGGATCCTAGGTGGCCAGCACAGCTCCTGGCAGGGCCGGTAGGCAATTGTGTGGTTAGTGCCTGGCACAAAAGCACCAGTGAGATGCTTTTCACCTTGGGGACTGAAATCCACTCTGCCTGCAAAGCAGGTCATCAATTCCAAGGTCACCTATCTGTGCACAGAGCATGTCCCCCTTTCTGAGTGATGACAGTGCCAGAGGCGATATTTCAGAACTGATGGGGACATGCGATAAGAGAAAGATGCAGGCAAGACAAGATGTGGTTCAGAACTAGGTGGTGGATACCGGGCCAAGTCCCAGTGACTGTTTTGAGGCTGCAGAAAGGTGGCAGTGAAGATTACCTGACAGGCAGGGGAGACAGGAAGAGAGAGGGGCCAAGACATCACAAACCTCCAAGTGTTAGAGGACTTGGGGTCACCTATGTAAGTCATTTTCAAGGTGGGTCTGGTCTCGATTTCTTGCCATCCCTTTATCTTATTTTATTTTCAGTAAAACCCGTTCCCCAAAGGAAATTAAAAACAGAAAAGGAAACAGTTGTGTTTTTGAATATGAGGAGGATCATTCAGAGCTCTATACTGCCTAGCATCTCACACCAGGTCTAGGGTCCCCCCTCCCCCCAACACAGGGTGGAAATCACCCACTGAGTCTGGACCCACCTGTTTCCATGGTGATGAGACTGAGGCTCAGGAAGTTCACATGATTTGTCCCAGGTGCACCAAGAAGACAGAGCCAAGCCTAGACATCCAGTCCCTGGTCCTTGGGTTCTCCCTGCCCCTTCCAACTCCTCACCCCCCCCCCCACCCCGAGGCAGGCCCTCATGCTTCGTGGCAATGAAAAGTTCAAGGCTGTTAAGCCTGGGTCACTGTCCACAGGGGAGATCCCATCTTTCCCTCAAGCGACCCTTCCCAGACACAAGGCCTCATTCCTGCGGGATGGAGCCATGAAGCACCAAGTGATCAACAGGCAAAGGCCTTCAGTGGCCCTACCTTATGGAGGAGCAACCTGTGTCATGGACCCAAGGGCAGATGCATCAGGGCACACAGCAGTAGACAATGGGGTCAGGCTCTCCTGTGCTCTGCAGCCCAAGGTGGTAAAGGACGTGGGGCACATCCTCAGGACTCTTGTGTAGTTCATACCCTTGGCTCCCACCCAGGGAGGGGACAACCTGGGTCTCCACACAACCCTTGACCCCTGCAGCCCTCTGCAGGCCGGTCATCTGCTTCTGCCCTGTCCAGAACATGACAAGGCCAGAGTCCCAAAGTGTTTGAGGGCTGAAGGACTGAAATAATGGGAGGGCAGGGGGACAGGGGTTGGAATTTCCAAACCACACGGGCCTGGGGCTGCAAGGAGAGCCCAGGGAGGCACCTCTAGTTCCCAAGGGTCTTTCACCTGGGCTCATGAGAAGCCCTCTTTCAACAAGGGAGTCTCCTGGGATGGACCCAGACACTGGCCCAGCAGCCAGAACTGCTGCAAGGGGGCACCACTCACAGTGCTGTGGTGTGTTCTGCAACTCCCAGTGCAGACAAAGGCAATGACTGCCCCTTCCCAGCCTCTCCCCTGTAGCTCAGACCCACCAGCCCAGCCACCATCTCCTGCTTTCTTGGGGTTCCCCCTGCCACAGGATACCATCCCAGTTTCTCCTGCTCCTGCCAGGCTTGGCCTCCATCACAGCACACTCATGCCCAGCTACTAACTTACAGGACTGGGAGTCTGCAGGGAAGTCTCCTTGGGCTAGTCCTGACTCATGGCTGCCTCTTCCCTGGAGCTTACTTTTCAGGAGACACTAAACAGAGCAATGCAATTCTGTTCCCCTGTAACCTTTGACCTCCCTCCCCATTCTCCCACTTGAGAGTATCAGAACACAGACTTCCTGTTGCTTTGCTCTCATGTGCATTTATTGAGCACCCACAGAGTGTGGGCACAATGCTCAGGGTTCAGAGTCACGGTCTAGTCTGAAGGAGACCAGGGCTGGTACAGAGTACATTTCATAGCCGCTTAACATCTGATCGGGGACAGGGAAGGGGAGAACTAATCACAAAACAAGTTCCTATTCGAAAGCAACAGAATCTCCTCTGAGAGTAATATATAGTCTATGCACACGCACGCGCACACACACGCACACACACACACACCCTGAACGAACACAGAAGGGTGCCCACTTGGCTGTATATGCATGCATATACAGGCGTGTGGGTAAAGAGACTAATGTAGATGCTGTCTGCACGCACCACTCACACGCCACCGCACAGACGGATAATCTGGCTAATGCTATCAAAGACACTATGTCTTCAGGTTCTATGAAGCAATCTGTCCTAGATGCCTGCAGCATGCAAAACTTGGAAGATCCAGAGATTCACAGTTAAGGAGGACAATGGGTATACACGTGTACTTTTCCATCCTTGGGGTCCCCGCCGCAGCACTCGCGGTCACTCTTTGTGGCGACCACGAGGCCTTGGTGAAGCGCTCTCAGGGCAGAGCTGAGGGGCTGGGGGCTCTCTGTCCAGTAGCGGGGCCCATGGGAGCCCTGGAGAGTCCACCAAGCTTCAAGGTGGAGTGTTAAGCTCCAGTTTCGAGAGTGTAGTCCTGCAAACAGTATTCCTTGTGACAGAGCCGCAGATGGAGGTGAGAGGTTCTTTTCTTGCTCGCTCTCTGCAGCTTCCCACGTGTGCTAACGCATTTTGTAGTCATTAGATACAGATGTTTCACACAGCTGTCCCTTAAAATCCAAGTCTACTGTGAAATCGAGGTCTCGCTGCAGGGAAGGAAGGAGCAGGGTAGGGGTGAGCATGATGGGAGACCCGGCACCCCGCCCTTCGCTAAGGTTTCCCACGAACAGCCCTCGGGAATCTATTCTGGTCCCTCATTAACCCCATAGGAAGTTCTTTGATTTCTAACCTAAATTCTTCCTGTTATCATATAAAAATGTTCCCTCTGATTTCATCCTGGGAGAAAACAGTGGGGCGGTTGCGTCTTCAGCAGCCTAACCCCAGAGTGTGGGGGCTCTCTCTGTGCACCACACCCAGGACAGCTCAGACACAACCAGGCGCTCTCAACCTGCCAGGCCAAGGGAAGAAACGTCAACTAGACATCTTCCAGGCCACCAGAAACCGCCATTTCCTGGCTTGGCTAATCCTGATTGAGATGAAACCGATGGCCATGGGCTCTGAGGTAGAGACAGAGCCTCCAGTGCCTGAGTTTTAAGGGGCCATAGTCCTTCAGTTGTGCCCAGTCACAGCCCAATCTGTTCCCCAGGGCCTCCTTCCATCACTTTTCCGGTGAGTCCCCAAGTGAGCGGGTGTTGGGCTCTCCCCACGAGTCAATCAATAGGCCCCTCCCCTGGGACCCAGGCCCCCACACAGGCTGCCTTGGAACTCACCACATTTTTGGCATTTGGCTTCATGGATATTGTCCCGTAGATTTCTTCCCCCCTCCGAACAGTGAGGTAATCTTCCAGGTAGAAGACAGTCTGCTTCCAGTGGGTGTAGGGGGCGTCAGGGGCTGAGGGGCAAAAAGACCAGGCCAGAGAGCAGAGTCAGGGAAGAGGCCTCCAGGAGGGCTGAGACTGGGGCCTGCCTGGAGATAGTGAGGTCTCCTTTGGAACTCAGGGTATCCCCAAGTGCTCAGTGCTCATTGTAAAGAGCCAGGCACAGGGTTGTGAGAAAGGATGAGCGAGAGAGATTAACACAGTTAGACTGTGGGCTATCAGAAGCATGGCTGGTAGCAACTTTAAGGTAAATTAAGTCCTTTTATATTGTTTGGGCAAGGGAGAAAAAAAGGTGGCCAAGAGAATGTTTTATGACTAATTAACTAGGGAAGACTAATAGCTAAGGCAATAAAATTTGAGTAAAACATTCGTACCTGTGAGATAATGGCAGGCAGAGGATTTACCCATATGTCGTTGGTAACCTTTAAGGAATGTTTTTTTAAGGTAAATATTGGGGGATGGAAAAGCTGCTCTTTGCTCTCCGGACATTTGTTATATTAGTTTTGTCTTTAGTGTTTTGAAGTCAGATGATATAGTAAAATGAAGTTTTCTTAAATTTTATAGTTATGAGTTCTGTCTCGTCTCAGCTGGCAGTTCTGACACTCATAGCCTGCCTCCATGTCCCTGCCAGAGCCCCCAAACAGCCCTGAGAACCCCTTTCCACCAAGGCCTCTTGGGACTGCTGATCTTCAGGAGCCATAAGAGAAACAATTTGACATTCCAAATTCATGCCCAGAAGTGGAAGATGAATTTGCTCTCACCAGCTAAACTCATCAGCACCAATCTCTAAATGCTACTGATGATGATGCTACTGATAAATGCTACTGATGATGATGCTACTGATAAATGCTACTGATACTGATACACATGATGGAGTGAGAACTCTCCAGCAGCCTGGGGTGGAGAGGTCACGGAGTAGGCCATCCTGTCTGTCTTTAAATGACATGATTTATGCAAAGACCACAGCTAAACCTGGCTCTGCTGACATCTGAATCCTACAAATAGCTTTCTCTGTCATCAAACTGAGTGAGCATCCTTGGTCTAGGCCTGTTGTGGGGTTTCAGTTGTGCCTTCCTAACTGGATCAAGAAGAAATGAGGGATCATTGTCCTTGCATAACCCGTCCATGGTCTACATGTCTCCTGTATGACCCAAAGCCACGCTGATGCTTGCATCCACCAGTATTTGCCCTGGACAGGATTTCCTCTTTGCCTAGGACAGAACTAAAGACAAGAAGATCGGGGAGAACACAAGTAGCTTTTGGTGCTATAAGTGTTTGCTTCAAAAGTTGTCACAGGGAAAGACTTTTATACGACTTTACATACAGATTCGGAGAAAAAAAATAAATAAAGACTAGTCACTGGGAATACTTGGAAGGCAAGTTTTTAATTCATCAGAAAGAGATCTCAGTTGTACCTGAGGTCCACCATGCTGAGGTTCGCACAATAACCTCTACAGGGGTTTACCATGCACAGAGTCAGACCAAGTAACTTCTAAGATCTTTCAAACCCCAAAATCTATGTTAATGGCAGAAGGATATATCTTCCTTTGCCCTTTGCTTTGAGCTGGCTTGATCAAATGTCAGTGGTTTGGATAGAGACTTGAGTAGCCTTCAATGCCTGCATGCAAAAATCAATGCAAACTCAAGGTCACGGGGAGAAAGAACAGCACTTGGAATTGCTTGAAGGAGGAGCATGCGCATGCAATCTGTGTCTTCAGATCCTGAATGCCCGGACACCTCTGGCCTTCCTGGCTCTGAAGCTGTTTACAGGCAAGTCCACCTGCTCCCATACCTTCCCTGCCAACTACATCTAAATAAATTGTCAAGAGTATCTGGCGTGTCTAGAGAATGGAAGTGTATGACTGACAGCTCTCTCGCCCCCACTTCCACCTACACCAGCGCAGACAGGTGCCTCTCCTGTTCTTAAAGAGCTTCAGGCAAAGGGATTCAAGCAACTTCTTCCTGTCACCTAATCAGACTCCTTATGAGAATCCCAGAGATTCTGTCTCGGATTTGCTGGCCTCTGAGCTCAGAAGTCAGCCTCTGGTGGTGGCCTCTCCACACCTGCCAGCTTTGGATTGGAGGAAAGTGATATTTCCCACTTGCCATCTACATCAAACCATTAAGATCTTCCCCAAGCATCACATTTCCGTGATAGATCCATTATCCCTGCACCAAAGGTTTAGTCGCTGTTCTCAGTCCTAATGTTCCATCAAGGGGACCAGGAGTAGCGTTAACACTGAAATTGAAATCAGTAATCCTGGGGCATGAGCAGGGGTCAGACTTGCTAAGACATAACAACTACTGTCCCCCAAGCTGATACATAGTCAGGGCTCAAATCACTGCACCAATCCAATTTCTTGCATCTAATGATCTCTCTTGGATGGATATCAGTGACAAGGACATTTAATTGGACAACAGGAGGCCCAGTTTTCACTTTATTGCAGAATTGCATTGTGACCCTGGAACTCATTCTTTTTTTTTTAAGCAATATCTTCTTTATTATTATTATTATTATTATTTTACATCATTTCAGTCCCTGGGGGGTCACCCACCACCTCCCCTTGCCACCTGCTCCAGCTGGTCCCCACTCTCCCCTTGTGCAGTTTCATTTGGTTGACCATATATTAGTGAAACCATTTGGTTTCTGTCCCTTTCTATCTGGCTTGTTTCTGCTAGAATGATTTCTTCTAGGTACATCCAGGTGTCTATATGGAACTCATTCTTCACATCTTCAGAATCTAGGGCATGATGGGTTACTCCTGAGGATGCATGGGATGAAACAGGAAGGGATCCATTGATCTAGGCTACCCTCTTATTGTGCCCAGTGCAGTTCTAGTTTACACATGTCCCTGGTACAATTAAAATAGCTCCCACTTTCACTCTCAAAAGTGTTCTTAATTGAAAGAAACATTACATGCTTGCCCTACTTATTGCATGATGGGACCACGTTAGGGTGTTACTGAGCCCTTGAGTTAGGCATTTACAGGAAGTTGTATTTCATTCATTGGTCTGTAAACTATGGCTCTGGCTTGCAAAGATGTGTGGCCTCCCTCTGGTGCTCTAGAATGTAGCAAGGAAGCATCCGGAAAGTTGGCATGCACGACAGTGAGCTGGTAACGCAAGGCTGTGGATGACATCTCGAATTGTTCTCATCAGTGAGCAAGTCTTTTGCTCTCCTCCCCTGCCCCAACTCTAACCTCCAAGATTGTGTAACTGACTCGAGTTTTCCCTATTGGGAAGATGTTTTGTGCTTGTAACATCCTGGTCCTGCCTGACAGCTTGCCCTTTTCTCCCTTCCTCCTCCCCTCTCCCTTCTACAGCCCCTCTGGCTTCTGAATTATGAACAGTCTTTGCTCTATAGTGTGAAGTGGACATAACCAGCACTGCCCACAGCATAACAAAGTGCACATGATAATGAATTCATCCATGTACAGCCTTCTATTCAGAATGCCTGCATGGGCTAGATATGCATCCCAATTTGGAAAACAGTAACCAATGCAAACACAGACTTCCCCTCCCCTGCCACCACACACACAGACTGTACAGCCCAAGTTCAGTGACACTCAGGTAGTTAGTGGTGAGGTCTGGTGGGGTCATGACCAAAGGGGGGGGTATATAGGATGCTCTAAGGACAAATGGCTGGGACTTCTTTTGATTTGTTCGGATGCTTCTGAAGGAGTGGAATCTGCTCCTTGTTCACTTCCTGATGGCTCAGTAACTGGTAGGTCTTTCTGGAATTTAATATTTCTACCTATAAATCCATAATTAGATTCTCTAGGCAGTTCACTAACTTTCTAGCAAATTAAA
This sequence comes from Uropsilus gracilis, assembly GCA_004024945.1. NCBI lineage: Eukaryota > Metazoa > Chordata > Mammalia > Eulipotyphla > Talpidae > Uropsilus > Uropsilus gracilis. The sequence continues at coordinate 50,430 of PVHY01001220.1, forward strand.
GATTCGATGCTGAGAAGCTTCTTTGACCTGAGAAAATGAGTTGATGTCACGGGAGAGCCAGGTGTGACATCAACCCAAGGGGGTTGTCATGTGATCTAGGTCCCAGCAGCCACTTCACACTCTGAACTCGAACCCAGAAACTACATCATTTGAGGTCAGCTTCAGCGTGCGACCCTCCCACCTTAGGGACTCCTGAAGAAACAAGGCTCAAATCCTCAGAACTTCCAGTCCCTGCACAGAAGCCCCAGGGTGCCTATTTCCTGCCCCCACTGGCTGTGATTGTCTCAGGGGTGGTGGTGGAGGGGCACTCGGGCTTCCAGACTAGCACAGCCTGGAATCCTGGGAGTTTGCCCATTTACCATGGTTTCCGCCTAGAACTGCAGAGAGGAGATGCCAGAGCTATTAACAGGGATTGTTTTCAAGCTGTACTGTTCACAGTGTGCTTTTGAATGGGGTCCCCCAGAGCCAGCTGCAGTTAGGCTGAGATGGGAAACCCAGCTGGGGGTCCACAAGAAAGTGCCACATACAGCAAACTGGCTTTACCTGCAGTTTAAAAACAGCTGAGACCAAACAACACCTTGCTTGGACACACATGTACATGAGCTCAAATGCTTTTAAAAGAGCAAGGGGTACGGAACCCACCATTCTCATAGCGCTTATCTAGAGAAGAAATGGGTGGGGGTGGGGTAGAGAGCTGAGCTATACACAAAGGTGATCAAGAGAATTTTAGTCATCGGGTTAGATGGTGAATTCATGGGGACTTATTATGTGACTATCAATTTAATCAAATGTATTCATTATTAATATAACCATATTTTTAATAATGGTTACTATTTATATTCTAAGCAAAACCCATCTTTAATATTAACTACTGTGTTTATATTCCAATAGTAGCAATACATCTATTTCTACCTACTATTTTCATTTGAGTTAATGCTTTATTTACGTTCTAGTTACTGAGTTAGGTAGTGAGTTCACAGGTGTTCTTTCTATTAAGAAATAACTGAGCAGAAAGTGAACCATGTGTGACCTATTGATGACAGCAAGTCATGAATCAAGAATGAGAACTAATCTAATTCTGGGAACCTGAGGTCTTTAAGAATAAAGAAGACATACTCTGTGTGGGGAGAGTATAGGGGCTTGGAGCAAAGTCCATGGCCAACCCACATTACCCAGCAAAGACGTCTGCGATGTGCCAGAAGCAATACACACACTGACACCCTAGAGTGGCTGAGAGAGCAGTTGAACGAACTGTTCCCCTTACTCCCTCCTTCTACAGAGACTTACCTATGACTACCTAGACTACCTAGACTCCTACATAGGCTTATCAAGACCCAGGGCCATGTCTAAGTGAGGAGAGGACACTGCTTTCTGGAAGGCCATCAACATCGGTTCTAATAGCAACCATCTGGTTCGAGGGGGGCCTCTCACCAGGGCAGTGATCCTCAACCTGGCCTGGCAGCATTTACTGGAGGGCAAATTAACACATGGATTCCTGGGACCCACTGGAGAATTGCTGAGGCCATCAGTCTGGCGTAGGGCCTGGGAATCTGTATTCCTAACAACTTCCCCAGTGATGCTGATGCTGCAGGTCCAGAGACCACATTTTGAGAAGCTCTATGCCAGGGACAGGAGACAGGACTGTAGGAGCTCTGACTGTCCTTGCAGAGTCTGTTTCTGGGATTCTAGAAGGGGAGGGGCAGAATGTCACAATGGCAAATAATAGATAAGCAAGAAGTAGGCTCACACCTTGATCTGGAGCCTGGTCTCCGGCTTATGCTACTATAGGGTAAGTGAGTTAGTCAGGTTTCTTCTTTTATTGGCCTGTATGACCAGCACCTGTGGCTCTATCCCTGGCCTCTGAGCCTGCCCTGGTGCCTGAGCAGACTCCTCTGGGCCCTTTCACTACCCATGTTCCTCATGGGAAGGCTGTCTCCCCATCCTTCAAGGAGGTGGTATGGTCCCTTTCCCTCCCTGCCACTCCTGCTCACCAGGAAGTTAAGCTGCCCTCACCCAGAGTAGGGACACTCTGGTTTTCCCTGGGACAGGGGCTACTGCGCTGATTTGGCTGAGGGAGAAAGAAGACTCTATTGGTGGTGGTCAGGAGACACTCTGGAAAAATCCTGTATGCGAGGTTAGATAAGTCCCTTGTCATCTATGCCACAAGTAAAAGAGGTTCATTGTCATCAAGTTTTCAGGGTAAACATATCCTCAAATTCTGACACATAGCTCTCCCATCCCTGCCACAATATGCATTCACCCTGGGACATGCTTCCAGTTCCCAGGGATACATCATGTGAGACGCCAACAAGAATGGATTCCCAAGGGTAGGAGTCATACTTTCACATACTTATGTCACAGAGATTCATTTAGAACCTACGATGAGCCAGACGCTGCTCATGAAGCCAAAAAGGCAGAGGTAAAGGAGATGTGACCTCTACCTCTGGGGAGTCTGGGGTTACCAAAGGTGGGAATTGTAAATGATGGCACCCCTGTAATGAAACCCCATGTGGGTGTTTGAAAAGAGAAAGTAGGCATTTCTATGAGGGTATGAAGGTGTCTCCAAAACACAGTGCTAAAAGGAAAAGTAGCACAGAGCGTCATCTATGTTCTGAACCAACCTGTGTTTTTCAAAAAGGTATAGTTTTTATCTTGTACTCCGTTTATGTAAGATGCCACCAGGGTGGGGGAGGGCCAAGGTAAAGGTTCACAGATCTCTGAATACTATTTTTGCAACTTCCTATGAGTCTATGATCATTTCAAAATAGCACGCAAATGAAAGTTTCTCTAGATGTATATGTGCTTGCAAGTCACTGAAGAATTTTAGAAGGATGCCAGAGAAATCATTAATCATATCTGCCTGAGACATGATACTGGGATGGATGGGGGACAGAGTTTTTCCTTGATTTTCAATCTTTTGTTTTCTTTCAGTTATTGTATGGAACTATCACTATAAACATTGCCCTGATCGATGTACACAGGACACCAAACCTGGACCCAAGAGGAAAGGAGGAGATCAATAATAATAACTGAGCTGATTGCAGCCAATGCTGGAGTGGTCCAGGCGAAGAGGTAAGAATAGGGAAGTGTGATGGTGTGATGGGTTTGTATCCTCCACAAACCTGTGTGCTAAAGCCCTAACTTCATCACCTCAGAATGGGACTGCATTTGGAGATAGGGCCTTACATACAGACATCAGGGGTTTGCACAGAGGGTGTGGTAAGCAGGTGGCCATCTGCAAGCTGAAGATCAAGGCCAAGCCAGGTGACAGCCTTGAACTTAAGAAAAAAATGTCTATTGCCTAATCCCCCAGTCTGTGGTGGTTGGCTATGGCAGCTCACAGACCATTTCAGGAGAAAAGGTGCTGGCAGGGTTCTCTGGTAAGAAATGCTCTTGCCCCCGTAGTGCATCTGCACGGACAGACAAGGGGTGTTTTGTGCAGAGACTCAAGAAGCCTCATCAAGCTCAGGGAACAGCGAGGGGCTCGGTGGGCTGGGCCATGTGTGCTGTGACAGCAGTGGGACACAGGGGTAGAAGGCTCAGCTGGGAGAGGAGTGTCAGAAATAAGCTTGGAGAAATGAGCTAGGGTTGGGTCATGGAACCCCATTTACCAGACTCAGAAACCCCATTTACCAAACTCTACTGCTCTGATTGAGGGTGGGGAGGGGCAGCAGGGTGATGTTTGGGGAGCACTCCCAGAGACTTAATGAAGGATGGAGCGGGTGAATGTTGGGGAGAAGGAGAGGAGACATAGTCACCAATGGCATCTAGTGAGAGGTCTGTTGGATCCTAGAGTAAAGCATGGCAGCAGCGAGAGGGGTACCTTATCCCACTCTGTGCCCTTACCCTCACATGGTGTTGGCAATTGTTCAATGCACAAATGTATATTGGAAACCTCAGCTGAGTTCCCCTCCGGCTCCCTATCTCAGGTGAGTTCCCCTCCTGCTCCCTCTCCCTGCCCGGCCTACCTACCACAGTGCAGTCCACATGAGTCATGACTTATTTAGCTTCTCCTTAGATGGCCCAGAGTGTGGGGCCATAACCTTCAAAGCCCAGAGAAAGCCTCCGAGGTGACAAGTGACCAATGTCCTAGCTCCTTCCTCCTGAGTGGAGGCCCATTCCGGTCACTGCCCACAAGTCCAGCCCCAAGGGAGAGAAAGATCTGGAAGCAGACAGACGACTTACCTGTGGAAAACCCCATTTTCTTGTGGCACTTGGTAAATTCAATATTAAAATAGGTGACCAGAGCGTGGACATAGTCGTTGCGCTGGATCTGCAGGCAGAAGGCAGACGTGAAGGAGAGCTCCTCGGTCCTCACCGTGTAAATGTCTACCTCCTGCAGCCCAGAGGAGAGAGGACAGGACGTTGAGCATCTCGTGGGCCAGACCCCCGCCAGCAGCTTCATGCCTGTGGGAGGCTCCTGGGGAGAGTTCCCAGGCCCACCCCCACCCCCAGGACCCGCCTCCGTCCTTTCTGGAGAGATATGCTGAGTGGTACAAACAGATTTGAGTCAGAAGGCAAGGGGAACAGAACTAAGAAGTTATGTAACTGCTGGAAATGGGGACTAGTGGGGGAAGGGGAGAAAGGACTCACTAGACAGCACATCCCTAACTCCCCCCCAATATTCTAGGGACTGTGCCCCCCAGCATGGTCACATTCCCCAGGCCCTCCCCATAGTGTGATCCTCAGATGATGAGTCTGAGCAAATCTGGAAGCAAATTCTGAAGGGCTGGGGATGGGAGAGTGAGGAGGGCTGACCAGGCCTCCTCCATCAAGCCCACTAGTGACCAAACCACATGCTTCCCAGCATCTGTGGAGACCCCAAGCCCCACACCACCACTGACTGAGCTAAGGAAGGGTCTGTTGAACATTTGTAACAACCAGGACAGCCACAAATAAAGGACGGGAAATAAAAGGAGTAAATAAGAGGTGAGAGTTTTTCAGTTTAGGCTGGGGAACGGAGAACATGGCAACAATTCCAATAATCTGGGCTGGTAAGTGGCTGCAAGTCAGTCTCACTGTGGGAGTGAGATGTGGACGCTGGCAGTGCTTGGTTCCTCACCATGGAAGGAGGCTGTGTGCAGCCTGATGGCTCTCAGGAGACAAGGCCAGCCTTCCTCGAGCCCAGGAGGCATCGGGCCATTTGTATGAGGTTTGAGGAAGAACTAACTGCTGTCAGGACTGTGGGTCAAGGACCTCTGTCCTGAAGACTCTGTGAGGGCAGGACAAACCCTTTATGCCCAGGATGGTTCCCAGACTCTCCTGAGACCCAGATGATGGACCATGTGGGGACTAATTAGGAGAAAGGCTGGGAAGTAAGCACAGGAAGAGACAAAGTGGCAGATAAAAAATCTTCTGCATGTCCTGGCCAAGGAAAGGCAAGACAGTTGCTAAGCAGCCCAGGTGCTGGACAGAGAAGTCCAGCCTTCCTCAGGTTGGGCAGAGGAGGAGGTATGGACAAGGGCACCCATCAAATCAGGGTCCTGCTGTTGTTTGTGACACACAGCCAAGACATCTTCTGGGGGGCAGCTGAAGCTCTGACCTGTGGGGTTAAGAAGAGGGTGGGAGTGCAGGTTGAGGGGGATGTAGGAGCCCCAGAGGCTGAGGGTGGGGAGCCAGAATGAATGGAGCAGGAAGCCCTAGGTCAGGTAGGCAGAATGTGATGGGACAAGAAAGCAAGTCCCCTTTATCCTACACAAGAAGGCCTTGAATAGCACTCCCAGTAAGTAGCTGTCTGCTGCTAGCGTGGACATCTTTGGGGACATGGGACATCAATACCAACATGGCATCTCCAATTAAAAGGTCCTTTCTCAAAGCCAAAGAGAAGAACCTGCAGCAGTTTGCAACTTCCACCCACAGTGCAAGCCAGAAGCCTGTTCCAACACATCTGGGTACCCCCATCTCTTCCTTCTCCAGTGTCAACTGCCTCTGCTCTTGCATTTTCCTCAAAAGCCTCAAGGCTTTTCCCTTGGGTGGACTCTATCATGTTCCATACTGAGTGGGATACTGACCCTGTCAGTTCCTTCCCCTCCTGGTTTGGGGCGTACTCCTGTAGCTGCTGATCTCAGTCAAACACACTGAAGCCAGCCAAATCCCCCCTTCTGCTGTACCGCATCTGCCATCCCTTGCCCTGTATTCCTGGGACAGAAATGTGGGGCTCCATCATTATATGGGGCCCATCCAGTTAGTTTGGACCATCACCCCAGTCTTGAAAGGCTTTTCAGACCCAGAATCTGTCATCTATCTGCCTTTATGATGTTCATCTTCTCTTTCAACCACATGTTGTCCATAGGTTCCCTTGAGCCCAACCCCTCAGGTGCATGCTGTAGGTCACCATCCATCTGTTGACAGTATCAAAGCAGGTGCACTTGACTCACATGCTTACACTCACTGCACTTCAAGCCCGAGCCAAGGGCCCTGACATCCTTTTCTCTTGGTCCCCTCTGCCAACAGCCCAGCCTTCCACTTCTGGTTCTTAGTAAGGGACCTCACCACTTCTGCCCAGCCCTTCATGCCCCCAATCATCAGACTCCAGGCTAATGACAGAGGCTATGCCTGGATACCCTGGAGGTGGGATAGCCTCTGACCCACAGCAGTGTGTGGAGGATTCTTCATTCTTCTCTGAACCAGGATCCTATCTGCCTCTTTCCCCTCCTTTCCAGGCCTTTACACCCCACCAACCCACCAACCTCTTTAAGACTCAACAAGCTACATCTTTTCACAGCTCCTAAAAATATCAGTGCCTGTAGGCCGGCCACAAACACAGACACAGGGAGAACAGGAAGGAGGCCACAGGCACACCTAGACCTGGCTCCTTCATCCTCTGGCACTCCCCTCACTCCCTCCCTACTTACAGCACACACATCTGGGTCTATCAAGAATTCCGGTTCTAGAAGCGTCCACCAAATGTCAACTCTCAATTCCTGGGTCAGCTGACAGCACACAAGCCCCGACCAATATTTGTATCTGAATAGGAGCTTCTGAAGTAACAACCCCACCCTCAAGACTAGGACTGGAAATGATGAAGCTACTACATGTTAAAATGATGCCATTGGTGGCCTTCAGACGTGGCCTGGGCCATCTGGGAAGGTGGGCTCAGCTCTGTTGGTTTTCAGAAACACAGGGGCCTTCTGGGTCTAGGCCACTCCTCCTCTTGTACCCAAAGCCTCCAAGGTCAGCTCCAGAAATCCTGGCTCCCCAGAGCCCAGACCCCTTTGCTGGGCCATTTTCTGCCTTCTGCAGTAATAGCTTGGCCTCAGGTGACTCCAGGAGGTGAAGGGCTCCTCATGCATCAATTATTCAGAAGGGCCCTGGACGCGACCATCCCTGCCACTAAAACACTGTCACAGATGGATGTCTTGGAGCAGAAGTTTGGTCAAAACAGAGTCTTAATTATAATAAAGTGTCACACTCTGCCACGTTAATAGCAATGAAAGTAGCAATTAAGTGTGTGAAGAAGGGCAAGTGTTTTCCCAACAGGCTCTGCAGGATGCTGCTCTACACATCAGCGAGACAGCGGATGGCAGGCCTCTCCCTTTGCAGAGCAAGCACGGACCAGCCCCATGCCTCTTGGAGAGCAGAAAAGGGTGGTCATAGGCACGGGGAGGGACAGATACCCACGGAATCACACCCTGAGCTCTGAGCAGGAAACTCCAGGGCCCTGGGGGCAGGAAGCAGGTCAGTCCCAGAAGTCACTGGCCACTAAGATACAGAAGGCCCAACCTGCAGGCCAGGAGCAGAAATTACCTAGGCCCAAGAGCACTGAAGGAATTTTACCCCCAACCTGAAGCCATTCTCTGCAGGCAGCTAAGTGATCTCTGTCACTTTGGCAAATTCCATTGTGCAACTTTGACCTATTCTGTGTATCTGTAGAAGTGCTTTGCCTATGGTGAGCCTGTTTGGGAATCTACTTTCCTGGCTCTTGTTTGGGGCAACCAGAAGGAAGAAGTTTCAGGGACTGAGAGCTGGAAGAATAAAAGCACACGTTTGCTGGTGAATGTCATAAAGGGGCTGAGCGAATAAGGGAGAATCTGTGATTGGAGAGTCCAAGGCTATGGTTCCAAGCCAAACCAGGGCGGGCAAAGGGAGGCAGTATCGGGAAAGACATGTGTGAGGCTCATCAACTTTATTTGCCTCCAAGGTACCTTCTAGAAGCCAGTGACCATGGGGATCTCCTCAGAAAGGCTAGGTCCAGGGACAAAGGGCCCTTCTGTTCTGGGCAGAGAGTGGCCTGTATCACCCTCAGGGTGCCCTCTACAAACACACCAGTCCTTCACCCTGTGCTTCTAGAAAAGAAGTGGTATGTATAGGACAGAGACAAGATGTTTGAGCTAGATAAGTGCTGGGTGAGTGGCTAAATACTTGGAGAATGAATTCAGAGATTTTTGAATTAAAAATCCAATTAAAACTTAGCTTGAACCATAGGAAGTTGATGCTTTCTGAATTAAAAAAAATAAGTCAGCTATCTGCAATTTTATGTGGTCTAACAAAATATGCTAGCATATCTAAATGCAAATACTTGGAAAAAGGAGTGGGAAGATCGACTTGATCCTACCCACAAAGAGCAGTTGCCTCTAGGTGGGCGTGGGGGTGGGAGGGGGGGACAGGTTCAAGGGAGCTTTGACTGTTACTCTCATATTTGGCATGTTTGAATATTTAATAAGAAAGCGCTGAGAGCTGGTGTGCCGAGGATGCTGACCAGCTGGTCTTCATCTGCACAGAGGAGACTTTGGAGGAGATGCCAGTAGAGTAGGCACAGAGGACATCCCCAAGCAGGAGGGAAACTCTGCAAGGCAGCCCAACGCGTGCTCAGAGATGCATGTGCAGTGAGGTTATACAGCGACTAAGCTTTGGGGCTGCTTTCCTGAGAGGACCACTACCCCTGGATGGGGGGACTTCCCCAAACTTGAGCACACCCTCCCGCCTCCAGGGAGTCAGTGCTCTTCTCGATGTCACCTACCCACCCACAAGGCACAAGGCACCCCCTCACCACCACCCCACCCTGCTGCCAGCACCACAATCAAGGGACAGCATTGACTCCCTTCCTCAACTGTGCCCCCTTGGTTCAGCTCAGTGAGAGCTCCTGCTTTGGGGTAGTCCCCATCCCATGCCAGAGGTGTTGGCCCAGGTGGCCTTGCCTCACCAGACTGGCCTGTGCAGGAATTGGCATTGCATAGCTTTGCACAGTTTTCCGGGGGGGGGGCACAGTTGGGTCCCAGCCTGCCCAGGCCCCAGCAGGATTAGGCTGCCTACCTTTATTAAACAGGCGTTGGTCACCACTTGCTTTGGATCCACAATGTCCACCAGAGGCTCCTTCATGGCAACATCCCGGATGCAGGTCATGTCAAAGCCATAGACATTCTCCCACCCTGCAGAAACAGAGGAAACATCACGGCTGGTAGTGGACTCCTCCAAAGCCCAATAAGACCCCCCTGAGCACCAGGACATAGCATGTCTAAAGGGTGAAGGGGCAGCCACCTCGGTCCCCCAGCACCAAAAGAGGAGAAGGATTGCTCACATCTGTGGAGAGCTTGCAACGTACCAAATGCCCCTTCACACTGCCACAAATGTACCAGTCCTACTTTATGGTGAGGGAACTGAAGCTCAGAGAGACTAAGAACATCTCTGAGGTCACACAGGAGGAGCAAGACTAGAACCCAAATGAACTGACTTTCCAGTACCCACTTTCCTGGCCCCTCTCTGACCCAGCAGTCCCTTCCTCACCATCTGCCATTCTCATTAATGTCTGGGTGTCTGCTCCAGTCACTCTCCACCTCTAGAGGCCCATTTCTCCCCCACCTTCCATCTGTGCCCACTGAACTTGGAATGCCACAGAGAGAAATATGAAGTCTTAAAGTGACTGAGGCCATAACAAGCATCTACTTACTGACCAGGCCCTTGTGCAAGTCCCCTAAGCTCTCTGGTCTTCAGTTTTCTCAACTGTACAATGAGGAGGGCCCTGGGAATCTGCCTTTCTCACATATTACAATGCCCTTGTGAAGGATCCATCCCATAAGAAATATCCCAAGGAGGGGCCACTGCTGTCTCAGCAGTACTTGTTGGTCCCCAGTGTACAGAGCCAGGTACAAGAAAGGACAACAAGAGAGATTGACACAGCCAAAGGTCGTGAGCTAGTGGAAGCATGATCAGCAGCCCACGGCCTTCGGCGGTGTCAATCTCTCTCATTGTCCTTTCTTATACCTGGCCCTTTACATGCTGGTGCCTGAACAGGGACCTCTTTTTCTCTTACCTTGCCTATCTACTCTTCTTTTTCTTTCAGGGAGCTGAGCCACCCACCAAGCCTACTAATGAACTGTAAAGCAGGCAGTTCCTGTCCAGGGCCAGAATGTAAAGAGCTGGGTATGAGAAAGGACAAGAGACACAGCCAAAGACTGTGGGCTACTGGCCAGGCTTCCAATAGCCCATGGCCTTCAAATGTGTCAATCTTTCTCATTGTCCTTTCTGGTACCCAGCTCTTTAGACCCAGGAGGTCTTCCTAAGGAACCTGGAGAAGAAGAAGCTTGAGATTGCAGGACCAATGAGTAACGAACTCAGTGGTGATGGTCAGAGACCATCTTTAACCAACAATGAGACACTAGTACATAATGATTACAAAACTGAAAGTGGGAGGAGCTGATCTGTGGCTTCACCCAAAATCTGGCCCAATATCTCATGCCGGGGACAGGGGAGCTGGGTCAAACCAGCTCATCTTCCAATCCTTCGGCTTAGGGTTAGGGGACACTGAGTCAGTTGTGATCACCACTGGGAGCAGCCTGGTGGCTTTAGGGACCACATACCTGAATACATGCATCTGTTTGTTCAGATGGGTTTGGCGAGGCTTGGAGGTTGAGATGCTTTTCTTTATAATCTTATGGGATGAATTTTATTTTTAAATGCTCCTCAGACATACGATACCTTAGGGAATTTTTGTCCCTGCATGTGTTTAGGAAAGAGGTGGGGATTGAGAAAGGCGTGAGAGTGGCCAGTAAAAGTTTTGCTGCTTTGGCTCAGATTCCTTTCTACAGCACACAAAAGCCATCCTTAGGGAAAAGCAGAGAAAGGCATCATTTCCCAGGGTGTGAGCACTTGTGAATTCTGGCTGGAAGGTAAGATGCCAGTCATGGCCCATTAAATCACCCAATGCTAGTGCCAAATTCCCAATCGAAACCTACATTTGGAGAAAGAAGCTGCTCATTTGGCAAGTGGACAAGCTTCAATGAAGACCCCCTTTGAAAATCTGGAAATAGCTATCCATTCTTTCCCTAGAGTGACTTCTGTATTCTCTCTCCAGATAAAACATCATACTCAGACATGCTGCCTCCAGTTTAAAATCCTTCCTCCAGCGGCTTGCAGATCTGCTTCTGCCTTTCCCTTCCTGCAACCTGAAGTTAAGGATCAGTGCAGATGCGAATAGTTGAGAGGCTATGTGTGCAAAGGGTAAAGGCCTGGACTTTGGAGGGTAGACTCTGCCTTTGCCACTGATTTGCTATATAACCTTAGTAAGACTTCAGTTGCTCAAGGAGTTGGTTTCTTCCTTAAAATGCATTGAAATCAAAATGTGATTACTGTATTGGGTTGTTGTGAGGATTACACAGGATGCTTTATATAAAGCTCATAAGGCAATGCTTGGCAGAGAGAAAGCATTGTGTAGATAGAGTCGCTCTCACTAGGTGGCTTGAGCTCTTCACCACTGTCTGGGCTGTGTGGCCAAAGGCAGATCAGTCCTCTTCTTTGTGCTCATTCACAAAGTGCAGAGTGAGGTACCACGGTTCTGTGCTGGGTCATTTTTAAAACTATAGTGGGTCATCTGGGTCATTTTTAAAACTATAGTGCCATATCCAGATCTACAGACTTGGGACGTGGGAAGCAGGCACTTTCTAATCTATAAAAGCAATTTCAACCAAAGTTTGGAAGGCTTTGGGCTGGACTTTTAAAGCTCTTTTCAGCCCTTGAGTAATGGTCATGACACTGGTGGATCTGACCACAACCTTGCCAGCCTCTACTTCCAAGACTTCCAGCCACAGCTCAGTACCTGGCACAAGGTGGGCCTGAAGATCATGCTTTTTTATTTTTTAACTGAAATTTATCCCCAAATCTTTAATGCCTGTTCTGTTCACTATTATTTCTTGTCTTATCTCCCCAGCTAGACTATCCTACTTTCGGTTATTCAGGAGACAGATTATTGATTTTTCTCTTTTTCTTTTATCATCCACTAACTCCTTTACCATCAGTGGAGTAGGCATGACCAAGGACAGAACTCAAGCATTGTCATTTTTGTTGCAATCCCATTTTGTCTACTGAATGAGTGAATGTGGAATAAGGGCACTGGCTATCAGGAGATACTGTCATTGACTTTCTGGGGATTTTAAAAAATAAAAATAACAAGCCAGGTATGGTGGTACATGCCTATAATCCCAGTGCTGGGAGGCTGAGGCCAGGGATTGCTTGAGTCCACAGATTTGAGGCTATCCCGGGCAACATAACGAAACCTAGTCTCTAAAAAATAGCTGGGGCCAGGCGCGGTGGTGTGTGCCTTTAATCGCAGCCTATGGAATGAGGCTGGGACTAGGAATTGCTTGAGTCCACAGGTTCGAGACCCACCTGGGACAACATAGCAAGACCTAGTCCCAAAAAATAACTGGGCATGGTGACACGTGCCTGTAATCCCAGCTACCTGGGGAGCTGAGGCTGGGGATTGCTTGAGTCTGTGGTACCCTGGGAAACATGAGCCTGTGGTTTCCTGGGCAAAATAGCAAGACCTGATCTCAAAAAATAATAAATAAATAATAGCCGGGTGTGGTGGCACGTGCCTGTAATCCCAGTTACCTGGAAGGCTGAGGCTAGCGATCACTTGAGTCCACAGGTTCAGGACTACCCCGGGCAGTATAGCGAGACCTAGTCTCAAAAAAAAATGTAAATAACAGCAGAAAGCTTTGTAAACCTTTGTTTATGAATTAAAGCAAACTCTTGAAAAGGACTGTTCAATGGATATAGCTAAATCAACAAATAATCCCAGATCGACCAAATAACAGAATAGATGGACTTGAATTCCCCCTTTAACAGCCTGGCTGAAGAAAAGTCATGCTCTTTCTGGAAACAAATATACTATTCTTTTACTCACCTAGCCCAGCATCAGCAAAAACTTACAAGACACACGAAAAGGGAAAAAATACAACCCATGACCAAAAGGAAAATCACCAAAAGAAAAAAATCAGTTCACAGCAACAGACGCAGAGATAGCTCAGCTAGAATTACCCAACAGAGACTTTTTAAAGTACCTGTAATAAATACATCAAGGAATCTGCAGGGAAAGGTGGACAGCATGGGAGAACAGATGGAGAGTTTGAGATGGAAGCTATAAAAAAAAAAAGAAGAAGAAGAACCAATGGAAACACTAGAAATAAAAGCCAAACATCAGAGATGAAGAATTCTTCCCATGAGGAAATAATCAAAAACTTGAAAACTGGTCAATAGCAGTTAGCCAAACTTAACCACAAAGAGGTTAAAAAGAGACCCAAGATCCATGAGACAATACGAAACCATGTCTAACATGTGATTGGCGTCCCTCGAGGTAAAGAGGAAGAATCGGAAAACATTTGCAGAGATAATGGCTGAAAATTTTCTTTAAGGAAATGATCAGCCCACAAATCCAGAAATCCCAGAAAACTTCTAGCAGGATAAATACAAAGAAAAACATACCCACACACGTCAGAGTTGAGCTGTTGGACCAAACATCCAGGAAAAAAAAAATCTCAAAAGTGGCTGAAGAAAAAGAAATGTTTAATTTTTCATCAGAGGGAATTGAAGCCTCATCCTCCCTTCTCAGCTGGGCTCAGCCAGTGAGTGTCTCTACTGGGACAAGCAGAGCTGCCTCACAACACAGAGAAAGACAGCAGAGTCTGACACGGTTTCGCCTCTAGCCAGGAGAGAATGTGCTTATGATAGTTTCATACACGTTAGGCTCCCAGAAACAAAGCCAGTTCCTTCTATGAAATAAGTGAAGAGGGGCTAGAACTTGGAGTGTTGGGAAAGAAGGCAAAGGGGAAACGGAAGCCTACAACCAGCCTCCCAAGCGGTCCCACCTGGAGGCTCTCCCCATGTGATCATCCTCTACACCTTCTTCTTCATCTCCCTGAACAGGAACTTGGGGAGCCACTCCCTGACTCTGCAGGCTGTAGATTCACGGGTCTCATGAAATTCATGGATGAGCAAGAAATCAAATAGATTTTTTTTTAACCAAGTTTCCTTCCAGTTGTGGTTTCTATAAACCTCCTCCATCGTAGTCAAGTTTTTTAATAATCACTTCGCTCTCAGGGTTAAGCCTACACATTGCACTTTGCTCTGTTGGTTTGCATTCATTCTTCCATGGTTTATTCATCTGCTCAACAACGAGTGCATGAGCCTCACACATGTCAGTCATCTGTCTCACTTCTGGTGTGTCTCTAGTCACTATGAGCCAATTGAGGTAGACACTCCACTGCTGTGTGTGGTTAAGGAGAGAGGAAGCAAGTGTGGAAAAGAAAGGAAAGAGAGGAGGGGAGGAGATGAGAGCAGAAGGGAAGGGATGGGAGGAGATAGGGGCTGATCTTGTCCCACTCTCCTGCCCCCACTTTAGAATTTTCATTTTTAGTCAATTCCTGAGCCAACTAAAATTTGCTTACAATTGTTCCCTTAGCAACCAGCAACCTTTACTCTTCACTTGATTTAAAACTCAGAGTAACAGAATCTCCATTTATTTAAAACAGATTTCTAAATGGGTTAACTTCCTTGACTGAAAACAAAAACAGATCATTTTTAAACCATTGAAATAGAAAACTTAATAGTATCTTAAATAAATTTTAAATGTATGTTTGATTTTTGTTCTTTGGTTTGGGGTATGTGTATGTATATATGTGTGTGTTTGTGTGTGTGCATGCATGTGTACTTGTTTTGTTTTGTTTTTCAAGAAAGCATTTAATATTAAAAAATAGTTTTAATTTATTTCTTTCCAGAAACTATGAGAACTGCAATGGGCACTGCAAGACTCAATCATGCAATTTATAGGTCTAGCTAACTACCTTCATGAGTAGTAGCAACTACCCCACAGGTCCTCTTCCAGCTCCAGATGAGGCTGTTTGTAATGTGCTTAAGGCAGAGGTTCTGGAAAAATCCAGGGAGCCATTAAACCACTGGAAGTTCCATAAAGGACTGTGCCTGAGGTCAGAGTTCAATAAATACTCAAGTCTGTGTGAGAATGAGGACGGTGAAGGTACCTTCTGTTTCCCCTCCATACATGGTTCAAAACTGTTACACACCCAGAACTCAACAACAGTATTATAATGCAGCTCCAGGGCAAAATATGTCCTATTTATACATGCATTTGATCTGTGTTCACTGCTGAGTTGTTTTGCAATCTACTGCGAGAGCACATCTGCCCTAGATTCTGAGCCACTGGAGGCCAGCAGTCTTGGCGTCCAGCTCACTCGCCAGAGACACCCACAAAGAGGCTTAGTGACACATTATGAGTGGATCCAGTCTGGGTCCAGAAAGTACCAAGAACTGCCACTAAGACACTGATTCCTCACTTTATATCCTCTAGAGTTTCTTGGAAGTTGATTTTTTAAGTAAATGATATGTAAAGGAAACCAATTTGACCATAAACCAATTGATAGAAACAAGTTAAGTTCCTATAGCATATATGCGGTCACAAATACATCATCAATTTGCAAAAGAGGGCACACAACATTTCTAATATTAAGTCATCAATTGCATTTGTCCGTGCATCCTTTCATTTCCCAAACCACGTACTGGAGCGCAGGATGGAGAGCATGCACAGCCCATGCCAGCAGCTCAGATGGGTACCACCCTGGACAGAACGCCCTCCACACACACACTAGCACAAATTTACTCACATCAGGACGGTTTGATGCACCAATGTACCCATGTGCACATCTTTGGAGTGTGGAAGGAAACCAGAGTAACTGAAGGAGAAAACCCACACAGACATGGAGAGAACATGCAAATGTAGAAGGATGGTGGCCCCTGACAAGAATCAGTTTTCTTTTGCCATCAATGTTATAGTAAAGTGACATTGACTGAAACAAAATTATCTAAGGACCCACAGCACATTGTATCACTTAATTTTCTTGACAGGCCTACAGGATTGGTGATATTATCTCACGCGAAGACCCAGAGATGCTGGGGAATCTGCTCTCACGCACCCAGGTAGGATTTGCACCCAAGACTGGCAGATTTCATAGCTTGATGGCCTAACCTAGGCCTCCCTTTCACTGCATATCACACAGCAGAAGTCCCACCAGTAGCTGGCCACAGAGGTTAAAGTCTGCACCAGCAGTTCCATGACGGCTGGGCACAGAGGTTAAAGTCTGCACCAGCAGTTCCATGACGGCTGTTTTCTGAACCTGCCTCTAAACGGCATGCTGAGATGTCACAGTTCTGGACAGGTGTGAGCACACACACTCATGCATACATACTGCAGCACAGTTCAGGTGTCAGGTGTCAGGGGACAGTGGTGGGAACAACGATCAGATGGAAATTGCTTGAATCAATGGTGTCTGGGCCACAGTGGGGGGTAGGTGGCACATGCTCATTTGTTCTGTCTGTGAACCCTTCTCCTCAGAGTCTTGGCAAAGAGGGTTTGACTCTATGGGGAGGACCCTGATCTGCAGAGCTGGTTGACTAGCTGGGGTTGGTCGTGTGTCTGCTTGTGCATGTCAGGATTCTTTGCTCCTTTGTTGTGCTCAGTTCTGGTTGAGGAGCTGTGGCCATTTTACAATAACATGCTTGGTATAATCTCCTTAAGGACCAGGCTGTGGCGCTGAGAAATGTTACCCTTTCAATGAAATAGGGCAGAACAGCCCTTTTGGGATCAGATTAAGTAACAGATGGAATATAAGCGGTAGCAGGGGGCGGCATAAGGGTTAGCTGGGGGGAGAGGAAGTGGGGGAGCTATTTATCCTATGAGAATAACCAGTTTTCAGTTAATAAAGCTTTATGAATTTATATTTGGATTTTAATCTATACAAACAGATACAGAAGCGAAGTTTCCATCTTTTCCACATTTTACTTAAGGTGGAAGAAGATTGGTAATTCTCAGGTAAGTCTGAATGGTAAGAAAGCTGGATTCAAAATGACCAGCTGCCTGGAGACCTGCAATTCCTGACATTGGATTGGACACAAGATTTGGAGTCACCAAACCTTGACAGGCATCTCTCCGCCTGGCCTGTTCGCTCTGCAGAAAATGTGCCTCTGTTGCTCAGTTCATTCCCATTCACATTGCGTTCTCACCCAGGCACATTTATCTACCAGCTGCACTGCCTAATTTCTCTCAATAGACCTCCCACCTTTGGGACTGGAGGAAAATATTTAGAGGAAAGAATCCAGAAGGGTGGCTAGGAGCACCCCTCAGAGGCAGAGTGGCTTTGTTGAACCAGCAGCTCACCTCAGCCCAATGATAGCCTCCTGTGGAACATGGAAGCAGGTGGAGAGATGGAGCTTCAGATAAGAGGAACACCCCCTATCTCTCTAGCCCCCTCTGACACGCTAAATGGTGGGCAACAGCACATCTCTCATCTGTAACCCAGCTTCTTAACCCCTTTGGAATGTGCTAAGAGACATATGACCTATGAGCAATGACTGTTGCCTCCAAAGGTAAATTCTCCTGTTATCGCCATCCCCACATCTTTTCTTCTGCATGTCACATACTTCCTCATTACATCATTGTAACATTTCCACACTGGAGTATATAAGGAGCACCACAACATCATTAAAGTTGGACCTGGACATGCGTCCCAGGATCCCTATTCTGTGGGCTAGCCTCACAGATTGCTAGCAAGCTCTCCCATCTCAATTTCTTCTTCATTCCACAAGCAACTCCTAACAGCCTCCCACCCCAGATGTGCAATAAAACCCCAAGGGAACTGAAGGATGACTTACAGTGGATTTTGAAGTCCTTGTACTGTCTGTCTTCGATTGCTACCACGTACAAAGCTGCCCGGTCTGGAAACATAAGCCCTCCAGGTTTCTGTTGATGAATGGTGGGGAAATGGGTCTCGTAATCTATTCACCTGACAAAGACATCACATTTTGAACTGCACATAGAGTCACCAGACAGGCACCCCCTCGCCTCCACTTCTCGCTCAGCAGATGTCTCCTTGATCAGGACTAGGGCTAGGATGGCAATGTCCCATGTTTTTTTCAGAGCAAGGGGAATCCAAGGGCCTTCGATGGAGTCAATAAAACAAAAAAAAAAGGGGGGGTAAAGGGGAGTTCAGTGAAGAACAGGGAAAGATGTGATGGCCTTTGAGCCTGAAGATCAAGGTCATAACACCCTGGACGCTCTGACAGCCATGCAAATCCTAAGTACTTGTTGACAAGAGTAGACAGACTTTTCTCTTTAAGCAGAACCTGGGTGTCAATTATAGTGAGAGAGGCTGGGGTGAGACCTACTGATATACGTTGTAACGGTGGACAAATTGGATCTCAGGACAATCATTCTGTCCCCTGAAGCAGGTCTGGCTTAAAGAGAAGGGCCTTGAAGAGGTCACCTTCTGGCCCAGGTCCTCTCTAAGGTCCTCAAATTCTTCCTAGGCTGTAGGCAGAGCAGCAGGACAGCCAGCAGACTAGCAAGGGTACAGCATGCAGGACACTTACCAGCCACTTGTCCCTGGCAAAGATCACTGTGTTGAGCATTGATTCATAGAACAGACAGTAACCCATCCACTCGCTGATGATGATGTCCACCTTCTCCACAGGCAACTCCACCTCTTCCACTTTACCCTTAAAAATGGTGATGACTGGAAAATAAGAATCCCAAGGCTATACTTTGTAGGGATTCTAGCTGGGAGCCATGAGTACCCCACATCAGGGCTACTTCTACAGGCTTGGCCCTGTTCTGATTCTGCTTTTAGGATGTGACACCCTCTCCTTCATCAAGCCACTTTACTCGGAGAGAACGTGAAACGATTTGCATGGTTTCCCTCTAGAATGCACAGAGCCATTGCTATGCATTGACACGAGTGCTGAGCCCATTGCACCTCCCAGTCACACAACCCAGAGCACTGAGAGGCAAGTGCATTATTATTACTCTCATGTAGGAGCAGGGAGACTTGGGGAGGTAAACTGGTGACCTTGCAAGCAGAGCCCAGGCCTGACATGCGGGGTCTCATGCTCTCCCCCAATCCCCACCCATTCGAGGTTGCCCTGAAAATCCAGTCCACAGTAGCAGGATGCTCTGCAGCTCTTGCCTCTGATCACAGCCAGGCCAACCCTCAGGGCTTGTGCATTAGATCCTGGAGTCTCAACACGGGATCAGGCTCTGCGACCTCTGAAACCTGGTTTGATGTGCTGGAGCTTCTCATTATCCATGGTATGGTTCCCATGAGTTATTTGGCCTGATTGACCCCAATCCTTTAGAGAACAATCAGGGAAAGTGATAGCTGTCGAACAGGTAGCCGTGGTGATGAAATAACACACAAGAAGCTGTGTGGGACTGGCACTAAACAGATGGCAGACTCCATATATCAGGGGGTCTCTTTCTGAGCAGGGAGTGGGCATGACTGGACGAAGCCCCTCTCCAGTGGCCTCTGCTCCTGGGTCCCTCCCAAGGCCTTCCTGACCCTTCATAGCAGGAAGAACTTCTTGGCTGTGTTTTCAATCATTTGATATAGACCTCCAGGTAGATTTGGAGTCTCTTTTATCGCTCTGTTGTAAAGATGAGAACAGAAGCTAGTTTATATGTGGTTATTAAATGAACAGAGAGAGGTATTGTTCAGCTGTTTCCCTCTGGACATTCCCTCTAAAAGGTTGCACAGATTTGAGTTGTAAAACTGAATCTGCACCATCTTCTGAAAATTCACACAATGACTGAGTTTTGATAGAAAAATCTAACAATTACCTTTGCTTGGGAGGAAAGATTTAAAAAAAAAAAATCCCAGCTAAGGTAAAAAACAACCCACATCTGTCTGAGTTTCACGAACATTAACTTAGACTGGAGACAGCAAGACAGCCAAGGACGTGCAGTTTGCTGGCCTAGCTCGTGGGTATGCAGCAGATAATGCAGGCAATGGCATACCATTAACAGTTTCTCATGATGATCTGCTCTGCAGTGTTGAATCCTGGCATAAGCAGATCAGCCCCTCCAGAGGAGTCAGATCTTTCTTGGATACACATTGGTCCTGATAGCTCTGGAGTGAGGCCCAGGCTTGTGGGGCCCTCCTGTTGCCCCCAAGAAGACAGAGGAAGAAGGGCGAGTCTTCTGCAGAATGCTTGGAAGGTGTGGGAAGGGTAGGTAGAAGATCTGCTTCTCTGGGGGCTCTGACACCCCAAGGCAGAAAGCCCACCAAGGATCAGATCCCAGCTGTACCAAGGGAATGCACAAAAGGACAAAGAAGGAATGTAGAGCATGTAAATGGAAGGGTCTCATTAATCTCTCAGCAGAAAAAGACCTGACAAACAAAATACATGCCTGATGCCTGGCCCACCTGCCTGATCACTTGCAAGCAAAACCTAGTTTGCTTTATTTTTACAAACCTTTTAAAAGAGATCCAGTGGTCTTCTTTTCTTTTCTCTGCACACATTCTTAAAGGCTCTTCCCTGACATCTGCTTGTGTCTATGGGGCCACGGGAAGGGGGATCTTCGCCACCGATGCTGAGGTTGCAGGCAGCAAGGGGCTGCAGATCTCCACTCCCAGGCCAGACCCCACATTGCAGGAGCAGTGTCAGCTCAAGGTTGCATGGCTGTCCCTCTTTGAAGCAGTGCTTTGATTCCATGAAGATGATGGACTGCTTGTCCAGCTCTCAGTAACAGGATCCTGGCTTGTAAATTCAGGGTGATTCATCATAACTAAGTGCACATCAGGGAGTAATACGCTCCAACCAGGAGTTTCTGGTGAAACTTCAACTATGCAAATCACACATTCAGATCTTTGTTGTGGTTATTTTTAGTAGAATTTTTCCTCCTTTTTGGCTGCAGTGGTTACAGAAATCCAGTCACTCTTGATCATTTGTTAGGCTCTTGCTCTTTTTTTTTCTTTCACACAGCCAGGTCTCATTGCAGCCTCCAATGTGTCCATCAAAATTAGCCACCCCTGCAGGATCTCAAGTTAGGATCCACACGCCATCCCCCATTTCAGACCCTCACTGTTTCCTGGAACAGATTCTGTCTCTCGGGAACGTGGGCATGAAGTTCACGAGTGTGAGATGGGGAGCATGCTATGAACCCCCAGATGCCACCCCTGTCACAGCAAAGCTACTGGTACCCCTCTGCACTCGGGCACAGTGCCCACACACCTATTCTGGCGACAACCACACTGGCTGCTGTGCACCTTCTGAGGCCCTGACTCACCTTCAGCCTGTGATCCCTCCTACTTCATTGTCTATGGCAACCGCCTATTTCCAAGATCAGGCAGAGCACTTGATTCCACAATCATTCAAACATTATCACTGAATGAACAGACAAATTAAGAAGCAATTTTGAAAAAGAAGAGACCTCCAAACTAGCCCTAATGATGACTGAAAAATTACTAGCATTTGAATAGCACCTTGCACAGTGATGTCAACTACAGGATCTTGAGACTCCTTGTAGGAGCCTGTTGGGCTGGTTTTATTGTTGCATCAGTCAAATGAGAGAAGTGGTGATAAGAGAAGTCCAAAGGCTAAGCCAAATCCAAGGCCATTGTATGACTTGGTACAAGTCACCCACCTCCCAAGACTCATTCCTTGTCTGCAGAGGGAAGGGACAGCTGACTTACCTACCATAAGCAGATAGGACACTATTGTGGATTCCAAGCAATTGCCTGGGATGAGAGGAGAAAAGCAAGAAGAGAAGACCAAGGATAGCCCATCCTTATCCTGGAGATGGGTCAGGTTGTGTGGAGGGGAGGTAGAATCACCGAGATCTGCCAGGTTTAGGGTGGGGATGCAAAGGTGCAGAACCCATCAGTCTCCTTGACATCAGTCCCACTTTGGCAAGAGACTTGGCAGGGATTTAGCAGGAGCCCATACCTTCTCCAGGGCCCAGAGGCATGGCTAAACCTTTTTTATAAGACCAGCCCCAGCCCCATACTTGAGTCAGTGGGGATAGAAGGAATGTCAGCAACTTAAATCTGACTATCTAGTGGAATTAGCAATATATCCTGTAGCAAATAGACCCTATAATTGGAGAGACACAGATCAACCCTGCATCGTGCGTACTCTTGATAGAGTATATGTCTCAACATGGGATCAGCTATCTCCCTAAATCCCCTATTCACATAAGACTATAGGGCTTGAGCCCTCTCCCCAGAGTATAATGCATCTGGTGCCATGTCCTAGCTTTTCTACTCCCTCCAAGGTAGAGAGTCCATGTTGTTTAATACGGGCCTGAAGTGCTGCTAGTATTGGGCCAGACACTAGATAAGGATGTCTCCTCCCCTAGACTCTGGTGGGATTAATGCTCAAATTTCATCCCCATCCCAAATAATTGACCACCACTTAAGTCTTCACACAGAGCAACCCGGGCAGATACCCAGCACTCCAGCAATAGACAGATGATTGTATGTGCTGGGTCAGAGGGATAAAGAAGGAAGCAGTACCAACTAAAACATCACCTAGCCTCGGGGATCTAGAACCTTAGTCCATGTCTCATTCTCACAGATAGAGCAAAAGCTTACATGGGATGGGCAGAAAGCATCGCCGCCTTGGGAAATGTAAAGTAACCTTCTGTGGTCAATAAGCTCCCCTCCACTCTTGTACATTCCCTGTGAAATCTCTCCCTTGGTACACTCTTCTTGGTTCCCCAATTCTAGTGCTGTGCTGCTCCCTGATTATCAACCAGTTCCAGCAGGAAAAAAGAACCCCAATGTGTGGCATTTGCCAATGTTTAACAGTATAAATATTCCACCACACTGATTTCCACTCATGCTGCCATGTCGCCCAAGGCAAATGGAGATGAGAGACCTCTCAAGGCAATGGCCACCACCTTGCTGGCATGGACTCACTGTGCCTCTGAAAGTAGCACCATTTGTAACTCAATGGCAATGTCACTTGTTCATTAATGTTCATGTCAGTTGTCTCCATGAGTCATGAGAGCAAAGATGGTGTCTGTCCAGTTGGCATGCTTACACAGGAAGGAAGGAATACATGCAATCCTTTCCCGTGATGATGGATAGGCTGCTTCACAAGCAGTTAAGAACAGAAGTGGCAATTATAGGAGCCACTAGTACAGCTTCATTAAAAACAATTATATCTGATTCATCTCATTTCTTCTTTTGATAAGGTTATTAGTCAACTTAATAAATGAAATAATAATAACAGTTAACATTTATTGCCACTTACTGCCCACCTGATGCTGTTGTGTTGACACAATAGTGTGCTGGGAGAGACTTAAGAATCAGCTCTCCAGGGAAAGGAAACCCTTACTTACAGCATTTGCCAATTTCTGTAGTGTAAATACTCCCACTGTGGCCAGCTTCAGCTCACCAAGGTGACTTGATCCGTACACAAATGTACTGAAAATTCAACACTAGGCTCTCTGGAGCCTGCATCAGCACACTACAGTTCACTTGAAGTCTGTGTCACTATGACTCCCATTTTGCAGCTGAGGGAGCCGAGGCACAAGAAAGAACATGGGGCAAGTCCTCTCCTCCGTGGTATCCCCCCAAAGATGGCAGATTCCTGTGTGGAATCTTGGCAGCTACCTGATGAGATTCAGAGACTGAACAAGAACTGGATGCAGACCAGCCCACAGAAGCTCTCACACTCACCTGACGACACCTATCAAGATGGCAGGTGGAACCCTGAGCACGAAGCACGAAGCCACTGCAGAGGATGTTCTGGGGGAGCCTTAGTTTGTAAAGATGGACTAAATCTAACAGGTTGTGCAGTATGAATAAAGAACACGTTCCTCAGTGTGGACTCAAAATGTCCATAGAGCAGAGACAGGTTAGGATTCTGCTGGTAGGGTTCTTTGTGGACAACAGCATGGCTGGTTCCCGTTCAGCACCTATGTAAAGTGGCATTCCCCGAGGCTATGAAGGAAACAGGAGATGAACCCAGTGGCTATGAAGGAAACTGGAGATGGTCTGGGCTGTTTTTTTTCTTAGCAGGACTCTGCAGGGGTAAGAGATGCTAAGCATGACCAGAAGACACAGCTCAAACCAAAGAAGAGACGAACAGGGGTGTGACTTGAAGAAGCAGGAGGAGGCTTATCATGGAGAGAGGGACCTTTCCCATGCCTTTTGGCCCCACAGGAAAGGAAGAGCATATTAGTTAGACTGCAGGGAGACAGAACCCGCCTCATGTAAAGGAAGTACTTTCTAATAAATTGCAGCTCACAGGTGATCAGTGGCCACATCCCGATCTGAGGGGTCATCCCTGAACTGGAAGACTGGGGAACAGGAAGGAAAGTTGTAGAAGCAGAGAATTCCAACATCATCTCTATGAGGTTTGGAGCATGTGGCCGAGTGAACAAAGGGTGAAGGAACATCCGGACTGGAAGGACACTTTGTTAAACTTGCACTAAGTCCGAAGGCCTGGATCTTGGGCTACGTTGTAATCCCCCAGTGATCCCACGCAAGCCATGTGTGAACTAGTCCCTGCAGGGACAAGCAAGCATTCAGAAATGTTAAGTGACTTGGCAAACACTCCCAGCTGGTACATTACAGAAGCTCCTCAGTCCATGGCTCTCCCTGTGTCAGGCTATGCTCAGGTCCCCTTTCCATCTATGATGTTGATGCTTTAAGATGGGCATGGGCAAGAGAGAGAAAAAGGATGCTTTTTTTCCCTTGCAGTTTTCTGAGATGTTTAACAGATGGTCATTTTTCTGTTTGTGGAACTTTAAAATGTATATCCATCTCTGAGCTCCTATGTCAAGTTTCACCAACAACCCTACCTTTTAAACACATCCGCAACCCACAAGTTTCCTCAACAGGGAAAGAGGAAAGAATAGATGTTGGTGCTGATGTCAGACGGGCTCTGTGCACATGCGTGTGGAAGGAGCCCTGTGAAGCCTGCACGTCCACCGGTGGCCCGTGGAGGTGTGTGAGTGTATGTGCATAAATCCCTTCCACAGAACCAGGCGGAGGCGGCAAGGGAGCGAGATTGATTGATTCTGGGTGGCAGGTATTTTATGTCCTGGGTTGTTATTTATGTCTCTACACCTACACTCCCGAGACCCACACAATTGGCTGTTGCTGCAGTTCAAAGCATCTCCATGGCAGCACGTGTGCAGTCAAGCTGTCCTCTTTCTAGTACACACGCCAAGGCTGAGCGAGCTGCTGCGCCAGATAGGGCCCTGGGCACCTCATCGCTCTGTCACCTGTTGCTGCCTCTCTGCAGGGAGGGGCAGCTCGGCAGAAAGACGACTATGCCTTGGAAAGGCCCTGGGACTGGATTCCCTCCTGGGGACAGTGTGAGGAGTGGGAGCAGGCACAAGGTTTGTGCGTGGCTATCCAAGAGCTATTCAGAGCCATGGGTTAGTCTCTCTTGGGCTTTGCCTCACTATCCCTGTGTGACCATCTAAATACAGAGCAGTGAAGTCATTAGATGGAGCCTGAGCTGCCCAGGGAGGGGTAGGGTAGAGGCTGCACCCGCCAGTGTGGGGTAGAGAGCACATGTGAGTAGGGGGAGGCAACTCAGCTCTTGGGACAAAGGACATCCCCCTGGCATGGGGGATGAGATCTAAGGGACAAGAAGTGTCCTGCCAAAGGGGTAGCCTGATCCAATGAGTTGGAAACCCAGCAGGGAGTAGGGGTCAGGGGGAGAAGCTGCAGAGCTACCTACCAGGCACAGAGAGTCAGCCCAGCACAGAGTTTCTCGAGGGGCAGGAGGTAGCAGCAATGGGAGGTTGTTATACACAAAGGATGGATCCAATAAGTGCAAGTATTAAAAATGACGGGAACCAAGATTTTCACTGTCAGAGAAAAGAGTCACATGGAAAGAAAGGAAAAGACTAACTTCCTCCCAAGGTGATGAACTAGAAACAAGTTGTCGCATCAACTCACATTCAACAGAAATAAGTGCTATGTGATGGCATACACACACACACACACACACACACACACACACATACACACACACACACACACTTTCCACTGATACAGCCTGGGAGCACCAACACCTTAAAATCTACTGGCATGCTGACGCCCAGATCCCAGTTTCTCAAGGCCATGTCCCCTCAATGGATCAAGGCTCTTTGGAGAAATGACTGCATCTAGAACAGAGGATGGAAGGTGCAAGAGAATCCCAGAATGTTTGCACCAAAAAATAAGAATTCATTTAAAAAAAAGCAGGAAGCCTGATCAAAAGAACTCTGAAGGATTCTTCTGGGACAAATCAGGGACAGGTGAGTATCACAGTCGGTACAGTCACTAACAGATGACCTGCGGAATGAATCAGTGGTGAGGAATGAAATGTCTGCATGGCTTCAAGCTCCTTCTCAGGACATCTTCCCCAAAGAAAAAAGCAGCCGTGGAGAGCCTGGCAGACATCACCCTAGGCCAGCGATTGGGGCCAGCAGGGTCAGCAGGGTCAGCGGGGTCAGTGACAGCACAAATCCCACCCCACTGACTGCTCAGCAAGAGCACTACCAGACCTATCATGTGGCCAGGATGCCAGGCCTGTGTCCAGTCTCAAGAAAACCTCACATAAGCCCAAACTGAGAGGCATCCTAGGAAAGCTGGTCTGGGGTCTTGAGTGCAAGGAGCTTTGGGTTGTCCCGGCTTGGAGAGGAGTGACACAGTGAGGAAAGGCAGTCTGTGATTGGGGACCCAGCCTTGGGCTGCACAAGATGCCAGCGCTACCTCTGGCTGAACGAGAAGACCCTGCATGTCCGGTGTGGACGGGCAGCTCTGGCTCTGAGGACAGTGTCCTCTTAGTGGGAGACGCACATCTGTGCATTTGAGGGTGCTGGGACAATGGCTTGCTCTCGAATGGCTCCAGGGAGGGCGGGGAGCAGCTGTACTTGCAGCTTTTGGGTAAACTGGAACATTTCAAAGCTTAAAAGAAAAAAGAGAAACTGAAGGAAGATGTTTGAAAATGACTGCTATCCAGAGCAGGAGAGGGAAGCAGGACCTGGAAAGGGGAAGCAGCAGACAGAGTCGAAGTTTTCCTGACAGCTTGCAAATCCAAACTGCCCTCTTCCTGATGCTGCTCCTACCCCCTGCTCTCAACCAGATCCCCACTTGCACACTCTGCAGCCACGGAGGAGGGAGGTGAGCCACGGAAGGCAGCAGACAGGTGGGGGAGGGGGGACATAAGCTAGGCAGATCCCCAAGGCTGGGAGTTACCATGCAGGTGAAAGCTGTCCCTAGCCAGCGACACATCTAAATAACTGGGAAGTCCCTTAAGGCCCAGGAATGAGACTCAGTGATGCTGATGCTGGGAAGAAACTGATTCTACATCTTTCACCTACCCTCCCTCTTAAGAGGTTTTAATTTTCACTTTCAGGGCTGGCTGGCTCTCACCCTGCTTCCCCATTGATGTAAACACACTTCAAGAAAGAACACAGGAACAAGAGCCAAGACCGAAGGTTCTGGCCCCATGGCTCGGCCTAGTTTCCACCTGTGTTAAATGCGGACACGGCTAACCTATCTCACAGGCATGGAAACATGGGGCCGCCAGGCTGTGCCATGGAGGATGGCACAGGGGAGGCCAGCTGTGCTGCCCCTGCCAAGAAAGAATTCACTGGTTTGCTTTCCCCATTCTCAGCATGCAAGTGAGAGGGTCCTTCTCTGTCCCTTCTGCCCAGGCCCGAGTGTGCAGAAGAGACCTGTCTCCCCAAGGGAACCAGGGGGCCTGTGACCCAAGTCAAAGGCTGACGTCTCTGAGAAGCTTTTCTGCCACTTGGGCTGAAAAGAGGCCGTTGGGCTTGGGACTCCTCTGAGTCACTGTCAGTGGTGACTGCCCGTTGCTCCAAGCACCATTCACGGTTGCACCCCCCAGCCCTTCCGGCTTTCTCATCCTTCTTTATCCCAGCTTAGATTCCTAGTAATCACCTCTGGCTTCTCCTTCCCTACCTGGGCGGTGGTCCGTCTACTCGCCCCAAGCTGCTGAGCACGGTTAGAGAAAAGGCACAGAACAAGGAGAATCAGGCCCCCTGAGTCTGTCCACACATTTCTAGCAGGTGCCAAGCCCCCTGCTGACCCCAGCAGTCCAGTCTGGTTCCTTTCCTCCCTCCTCTGAAAGACCACTCCATGACTTCAAAACCCTTCCATGTGTCCTGCTCCTCTCTTCCAGTGACTGCTGCTTTGTGCCTCGTGGAAAGCACAGAAGCTACAAGCCGGGGCTCCCTACCATCATCCTCTAGGTTCCCCCTATTTCCCTCTGTCATTTCACTACCATTACAAGAGAAAAGTCAGCCCTCACCTGGGCTCTAGATGTCACCCCTCTTCTCAAGCTCCTTGTCCCTAAATTTCCTGTCTCCTATATCTTCAATTTCTCCTGCTCTGCTCTGCCATTGAATCATGAAAAAGCAACTCACGTCCTTGATGTCACAGGCTCCATCTAGCAGCTATGTTATTTTTCTGTTTTCTGTCACAGCAAGGAGAGAATTTTCCTAGTCCTTACTTCATGGTCTCCCCTTAACCTCTCTAACTGGGCTCTGACCTCCACCCTCCATGTAGACTGTGAACATTAAAAACCCCAAGCAGCTCTCTATGGCCAAAACCAATGGTCACAGCCTTGTTTTCATCCTACTCTATCCCTCAGTGTCCCTAGAGCCGCCACATCCCCTTTCCTTGGAACTGCTCCACAGGACTGCTCCCTCCTGGTGCCCATCAGCCTCATGGAATGCCTCTTTGCAGGCCCCTCTCTGCCTGACCTCCGAATTCTGGAATGTTCTAGCACCAACCTTTGGCCCATGTCTCCATCTAGCTACACCTTACCCTAAAGCACCTCATCCTATGGCTTTAACCGACACCTCTGTGTTGGAGACTCCCAACTCGTGCTCTGACTCTCCCGGGGTCCTGGATCAGTTCTCTAGGAGTCACTCAGTTGCCAGCCTGGGAGTCCATCTCAAACCCACCATATAAAGGAGAGAACATGATTTCTTCTCCCTCATGCTACCCCCATGAATTCTCTCTCTCTAGTCTTCCATATTCCATTCAGTGACTCAAAGGCAAGACTAATAAAAGTGAGCTCTTGCTTCTCTCATTCTTCTCATTCCCAAACGTGGTCCTCTGTGCACAGCCCACAATGGCCACCTGTCTCCATGTTCCCTGCCCCACTCCCAGGAGCACTGAAATAGCCTCTTCTTCCTTTTTTTTTTTAACTCCAAAACAAAAGGCTATTAAGAAATAAAACCTTCTGGAAAGCCACATGCAAAAACAATGAAAAAACAACATACAGCAGAAAATATTCACAGTATATATTTTTAAAAATTAATATCTTTACAATGTAGACAGCACCTAAAAATATAAGAAAGTCCATTGTAGAAAAGGATGATAACAAACATAGGCAGGTCATTTGTAACAATGTACAGTGATGGGTCTTTTTTTAAACTGTAATTGATATTTGGCATTATCTGTTTCTGGTGTACAACACCATGATTTGATATTGTATGTGTTGTGAAATGATTGTCATCGTCAGCTTCATTAACATTCATCACCACACACAGTTACAAAATTTGAAAGACCTCTTAATGTTTCTGCATATAGTCGGAGCCTAAAACTTAGGTCAATCCATTCTCAAGAGAGACAATGCCTCCCTTGCTCAAAATCCTCCTAAAGATCTCCATCATCTCTTTAGAAATTCCAGACTTGTTTTCCTGCTTTCCTGAACCCTCTGTGATCTGGCCCAATTTAGCACAAGGCTTGGAAACAAAATCCTGCTCACTGATAAAAAGTGCAAGGAGTTCTTTAGATCAGGGACATGTATGGTTGTGATTATGTTCAAGATGAGTCCCAGAGGGAGGACCCAGGGAATGTTGTGATGCATGAGGAAGGGGTGAGGGGAGAGAGGAAGTAGATGGGGAGGGAAGACGCCTCTCTTTATAATCAGACTCCCAGTGGGAGAAGGTTCTCCTCCCCAGGGCACCCTCACTGCCATACATCTCCATCAGCAGCTGGTGGCCAGTAGGAGACCACCTTTTGCTAAAGGTAGAGACAAGAGTCTGCCGCTGGGCAACTGGGGGGAAGTAGTAGGACTGGGTTGTGGAGAGGGAAGAGGAGGAGAAATTGCAACCATTTTGCAGAACCCAACAGATGGCCAATAGCTGGGGCCAATTGAAGAGAATGTCACTCAGGATTTAGCCACCCTGGAAACTGAACTGTGACAAATATGCCCTTAGCCCGATATGGCAGGAACTGGGAACCTCAGAAATCCATGGGATCCCACAGAGCCAGCTGGGTTCCACCTCCCCAAGACTGTGTGCCCTATATGCTCCCCTCTAATGTCAGTTTCTGCCATCCAAACAAGAAAGGGCAAGTCCCTCATGCCCTCCATCCTTGGGTAAACAAGGGAAATTATGTCTTACTGTTGTCCAAGTGGTTGGCCTTAATGATCTTCTCTGAGTAGTCAGAAATACTGGAACATTCAATCTAGAAAGGAGGAAGGAGCAAGGCATTAAACATGGCAACACATTCAACAGATCTACAGGATTCACTGAGGTCTGGGTGGCCTGTGCTTGTCACAGCTCATCTGTGACAGATTGGCAATGAAAGCCCATCCCCCTGCTGGCAGATCAGGTACTCTCCCACTGACTCAGGCTGCCTTTGCTGAAGGTCAAAACACACAAGGAGGCTTGGTCTCTAAATTGGGAGATTCAGAAGGAGCGCACCAGCCTCTCTCCTGGCCAGAGGCAGATGGGATAAGGTGGTACATTTCACTCCTCCCAGGGGATGATGCCATGAGGCTCCACCCACACTAGCCTCTGCCAATCCCAAGGACTCCCAGTGAAAGTGGACACATCTCAGAATGGGGACCAGCTGAATATGCCAGGTCTCAAGTCAGTGTGAAGATCCCCTTACACACACACACATACATGCACACTCATACACACACGTACTCAACTAAACTGTCACCACTTCTGTTGTCTGTCTCTACCTGTCAAAGAATCAGTTCCTTTCAGTCTAGTCTTCCCCGTCTCCCAAAATCTCTTAAGCAACGGTTACTGAGAAGTGAGTTGACCAGCAACTGAGAGCTGGATCTTGTGGACTAAGAGGAAATCAAGTCCCTTCTGGTGGCTGGAGGCCCCAGGCAGGCAGAAATGGCTGGAGTGGGGGCTGCAAACGCAGGCATAGTGGCGAAGGACTGTTCTCCTCCTTAGCTACCCCCTATCCACAGCAGATGGCCAGTGCTGAAGTCACCCTGGGATCTTCCCTCAGGCTGCTCCCCAGCCCTGGGAGGATTTTGGCATAGGGACATGAAGGTGTTGTTATCCAGCCTTGGGGAAAGAGAGAGGACCCAAGGTGGGGAAGGGGCCAGGGCTCAGGTTTCAGGAGGGCCAATCTTCCCCCCAGGTCACCAGGTCCTATAACCTTCCACCTCTTTGGCATAAGGCCATATTTCTCTTCAATTTCTTCTCCTCCACATCAGCAAGGGATCTGAGGCAGGCAACCTAGACTCACATCAGACTCTGCCCCTTTCCAAGGGAGCCCTGGTTTCCTCATAAGAAAGTCAGGGCCTTGTTTTCATGGGGTTGTTGTAAGAATTAAAGGAGCCAGAGTGATGCCCCAGTAGCACACAGTGGGGAGGAGTTTAGCATTTTCAGTTTTTTTTTTCTTCCTTCTATCTTCTGTTTATCTGGGTTTTTCCATTTTACTCTCTCCCTCTTAATTTTCCCTATTCGTTTCTTTTGTACTTTATGCTTTGTTTTCTTTTCCCCTATTACCATTTCTCTCCCAAGTCTCAGTCTGTCTGTCTTTCTGTCTCTCCCCACCCCCATCACCCCATCTTCCCCACCGGAGCAGAACAGTGGGAGGAAGGGGAAGAGTGCAGCAGGAGAAACTGTGAAATGGGCCATTCAGAGAGTGGCCCAGCTAAAGGTGGTGGGGCTGCTGATGTAAGAGCTGTTGGTGGAAGAGCAGGAGGCTGAGACTTTGCGGGTCCCACAGCTGGAAGGTAGGAGTGTCCTGACTGCTCCTTGGCGAGACACTCTCCCTTCCATCTTGGAAGCCAGTGATGGGCAGCCTTGCCTTTCCCTGCCCATCCCTCACTCCCTGTGCCCCTCCCAGAGATGAAGGGGCCTTGGAGACAGCATAGGGAGAGAGGGCTGGGAGATGGGGCATCTCCAGGCCTGGTGAGCTCACTGAAAGTGGAATCTGTCCCTTCCCTGGAGGCCTGATTGTCAGTGAATGAAGGAAGGTGGGAAGGTGAGTCAGTAAAGATGGCAGGAGGAGTTGACCTTGACCATCAAATTGGCCCTGTACCCTCAACATGCGCTTGAGCCCAGAACATCATCCCTTTTCAGAGAGGAGGTCTTAAGGTTTCCAGATGACTGTCTGCAGTCACTGGTTAAGTGCTTCCCAAGTCAGGCGTAAAGGAGGAAAGCTGCCCCCGCTGCCTTTGCAGGCAGGAGACGGCCGCCAAGGGCATTTGCAGGCTTCCGTTCACCTGGGAGCCAGGCTAAATGTACTGAAAATAAGGCCTCCTGAAAGACACTCAGCCTCCCTGGGCCTCCACACCTGGCCTGTCTTGAGCATGTGCTGGAGTTTGGTTACAGTTTCCCTTTAATTCTGATCAAGATGAATTCCCATCTTCCAGCCACACAGCCACTGCATTTTCTAATGTTTGCCACAGCTCAGGGTGCTTCCTTTTCAGTTACCCCCAGCTCCAGCCCTCCCACACCCCATCCCACCCCATCAGGCTGGGTACAGCGACTCAGTGAGGAGGCTGGGGGGCATCCCCAGGGTAAGCTTTCACCAGGAGAGGCCACAGCATCCAGAGCAGAAACATCTAATTCTAACAACAGGTCCTTTCTCAAATAAAGGAAGATGTCCTTGCTATTTCCTTGGGCCCTACCACAGCTGCACTAGTAAACACTGAGCATTTGTCATACAGCTGGCACTGTTCTGAGTAGTTTATATGTGTCTGAATCTCATCTACTCTTCGCAGTCACCTCAGGCAAGGGAGCTATCATACCCACTTTATAAATGGGGAAACCGAGGTCGAGAGAGTAAGCTGTCCGTGGTCACATGTGGTGAGTGGAAGAGCGAGGAGTCAGAGCAGAGTTCACATGTGTCACCTCCCTGCACTACCCCTCAAGCTGACACCAGATCTAAGCCCTCTCAGGTGTCAACCACACAGGAATGTTTCAAAGAATCTCCAAAATCATTCACAAACATCCACCAAAAGTTACCAGGGCAAGGAGCCAGGTGAGCCCAGGTGAGCAGAAGCAAGGAGAGCTTACCCTGCCTCCTGGAAACCACCCTCGATTTTCTCTGCTCTCCCAGGCCTGTGTGGGCAGGGGCCACTGGGTGTGGAGGTCAGCGTGAGGGAGGGAGTACATGCTCACCCCAAACACCTTCTTGGCCCCAGCTTTGGCAGCAAACATGGAAAGGATCCCAGTACCGCTGCCAACATCCAACACCACTTTGTCCTTGAACACATGCTTGTTGTGGTACATGGAGTTGCGGTAAGTGAGTGTCCGCACCTCATCCTTCAGCATTTCCTGTATGGAAGAAGAAAAACAGCTCACATCAATGTTTTCAGGGCACTTGGGAGTACGCCAGGTCACAGGCCCCTTGAAGTTCCATCAGTATCCTCCAGAGTCTCAATGACGTCACTAGGGGGTGTGCTGTGGGATTACCTGCACAATGACAAACATTCCTCCTCCCTTAGAACTCTGCCCAAGGAAGACAGTGTATACTTTCAGGAGAAAAACTCATGTCCAGACCTGAAAAAGCCCCAATTTATAAGAAAAAAAAGTTTAAAAAGAAAGGCTCAATATGACATGAGTAGGGCTTTCTGCCATGGGGAGAGAATTAGAGCTCAACAAGTGATTCAAGAAACTCTTTTTGTTGTTGTCGTTTTCTTCTTTTTAAGGAATAGAAGATATTAGCCACCGTTAGTAAGCTTTTGGTTAAGAGAAATTTAGTGTATCTTTTATCACTGTTATCACAGGCCAAGGAGAACATTTTTAATCTGTGTTTGGTGATGAGGCAGTTAGTTTCATCCATTCAAATGATATGCAAAACTGGTGACTAACTCATCTCCAGTGATAGTGGAATTTCTTTTTTGTGTGATTAAAAGGAATAATTTGCACTCAACACAAAGCACAACCGGTTTTAAGAAATGTACACTTGTGCAACCACCACCATAATCAAGGTGTCGAACATTTCCTTTACCCCAGAAAGTCTTTTGTGCCCACTGGCAAGAAGTCCTCACCTCTGCTCCCATCACTGAAGTGTCCCTCTGCATCTTTTGAATGTCATACAAATTACGTGTACATTATGCACACTTTCATGTCACGTTTCTTTCCCCCAAATTTTTGAGATTAATTCATTTCTTTTTGCATGTGTACAAGGTTTGTTCCTTTTCTCCTACTCTTGTTGAATTGCATTGCATTGATTTTCCCTTTTTGTTCTTTTGCAGGTTTCTAGTATGAAAATTAGTGAGAAGAAAAGAAGTTTCAATTAAATGATTTTTAAAATTTTCTTATATGATTGATTGTATATGGACATACTACAATTCATTCACTTGTTGACAGAAATTGAATTGCTGTCGATAAAACTGTTGCAAGCATTCTTGTAGAAGTCTGAGGATACAGGTTTTCATTTCAGCTGGGTAAATAACTAGGTTTACTAGCTTTAGCATAGGTGCTTGATTGTACTTGAAATTGCCAAATTTTTTAAAAATAGTCATATAATCTCATTTTATGATTCTAGCAGCAATGTTCAATAGCTTCGCATAACAGAAACTTAGTACTATTGGTCTTTTTTGTTTTAGTCTTTCCAGTAAATGAGTATAGGTATTTTATTGTAGTTTTAATTACATTTCAGTGATAGTTATTGATGTGGATAACTTTTTCATGTGCTTATTGGCAATTCATCTATATCTTTTTTGTTAACTATCAGTTTTGTTCATTTCTATTCTTGAGATATTTATATATTTATCTTTTCCTTATTGAAATTGTCGAATTATATAAAATCTGGAAACAAATCCTTTGTCAGATAAATATATTCTGAATATCTTCTTCCAACCTATGATTTGTCTTTTTAGTTTTTTAATACTGCTTTAGCAAAACAACTTTTAATTTTGATATTGACCAAGTTTTCTTTTTTTCTTCTAAGATTAAAACTTTTGTGTCTTTTTTTTTTTGTACCCTAAGGTTGTAATGGTATTTCTCTATTTTTTTCCAGAAGTTCCATAGTTATGGTTGTTGTTTTGGGGCCTATTATTCGTGTCAAATAGACTTTTGCATATGGTATAAGTTAGGGGTAAGAGTTCATTTTTTTAAATTTACTTATTTACAAATAGATGGGTCAAGCACTGTTTGCTGAACAGACTATCATTTCCCCAATTGAATTACCTTTCTACTTCTATAAAAATCAACTGAATATATATATGTATATATGTGTAATCTCTTTGAGCTATCAATATACAAAATCAACACTGTTTTGATTAGTATGTCTTTATATTAACTTGGACATAGTGTCCAATCTAATATAAATTGAGATCCTCCAACTTAATTCTTCCTTTAAAGCAATATTTTGATTATCCTAGAATTTGCATTTCCATAATCATCTTAAAATAAGCCTATTAATTCATATAAAATGGCCACCTAGAATTGATTGGGATTACAATGAAATCTGGACATCATTTGAGTTAAGAATTAACATTTTAGCAATGTTAAGACTTAAAATATAAAAGCATGAAATAGCTCTCTTTAAATTCTCTCAGCAATGGTTCATAGATTTCAGCACAGAAGCCTTACATTTGTTCACTTACCCTCAACTACCTTACTTTAAGTAATTGCATATGTTACTGTATACACGATTGAGATCTATTTCCTGATCTTGTATTTTGTAGTCTTGTTCACATTTTATATTCATTCTAGTAGAATCTTTTTTTTTATAGATTCCCTTTCTATGCAAAAATCTTGTCATTTTTGAATGAATGCACTTCTTATTTTTTGTTCTTTTCACTTGCTTTATTGTACTGGCAAGGACTACCATGCAGTAAAATGCTGGATAGAATGGCAGAGGACAGACATCTTGCCTGTGTTCATTCCTGCCAGTGATACAGGAATGTCACTGCTGAGTATAATTTCAGTTGTAGGTTTCCCCATACTGTCTTTTATTAGACTGTATGAAGAAGTCTCATCATTTCTAATTTGCTGAGAGTTTCCATCCTAAATGAGATGATATGTGACTTTTCTCCTTAAGTCTATTAATGTGTTGAACTACATAGATTGGTTTCAAATGTTAAGCCAGTACTTCATCATGATGTATTGTCATTTGTAAATATTGGTAGGTTTTATTTACTAAGATTGTGTTGATTTTTTCTGTCTGTATTTATAGGGTGTGTTGATCTGCAATTTTATCTTACTTTCTCTGGTAATAAGCGTTGCTAAGTTCACCACACAAATTAAAAAGTGCTATCTTCTCATATATTTTCTGAAAAAAAATTGTGGGTAATTGGTATTTTTCTTCCTTAAATGCCTAATACAATTCACAAGTAAAACTATCTGGACCTGGAGTCATTTTGTGGAAAAATATGTTAAGTTATGAATTAAATTTATTTAATGTAGGCTTATTTCAATTTCCTCTTCATGCATGCACCAGTTTTAACAAAGATGTTTCCCTAAGGAATTTATCCATTTCAACCAAACTGTCAGGTTCATAGACATACCATTGCCATAATATTTTCTAATTTCTTATTGAATATGTATATGTCCTGTAATGATACTGTTCCCTTAATTTGTGATATTATAATTTGTGTCTTCTCTCTGATTTTTTTTTGATCAGTCTAACTAGGTAGCACCAATTTAATTAGTTTTGTAAAACACCAACATATAGCTTTGTTGGTTTTCTCTAAAGTTTGATTTTGACCTCATTGATTTTTACTTTCATTTTTATGAAATGATTTCATTTCCTTTAACTTATGTGGTTAATTTGTCTTTTCCCCAGCCTCAAAGAATAGAAACTTTCATCATTGATTTTTATAATGTCCTTTTTATCTAATACAAACTTCTAAAACTAAAAATGCTAAGGATTGCTCTAAGTGCACCCCTCAGATTTGGATATATTGTGTGTCTTAGTCAATTCAGGCTGCTGTAATAGAAAACCATAGGTTGGGTGGCTTAATAGAGAAAGACTTATTTCTCACAACTCTGGAGACTAGAAAGTCCACGATCAAGGCGCCAGAAGATCCTCCACCAGTATCTAGAGAGACTCTCTTCCTTATCTGGTTTGCAGATAGCCATATTCTCCTTGTATCCTCACATGGCAAAGAGCAGAGAAGGAAGCAACTCTCTTCTAAGAGCTCCACCCTTATGACCTTATCACCTCTCAAGGACCCCTTCTCCCAATACCATCATAATGGAGGTCAGGAATTAAACATGTTAATTTCAACGCATGGGGACACAAATATTTAGTCTATAACCATTGAGTTTCACTAACATTCAATTTGGGATATTTTCTATTTTCTCTTGTAATTTCTCGTAATTTCTTCTCTGGTCCTACTCTTAGTGTTGCTT
Organism: Uropsilus gracilis; assembly: GCA_004024945.1. Taxonomy (NCBI): domain Eukaryota; kingdom Metazoa; phylum Chordata; class Mammalia; order Eulipotyphla; family Talpidae; genus Uropsilus; species Uropsilus gracilis. The sequence goes on from PVHY01001220.1 coordinate 88,042, forward strand.
AATCTTTAAATATTTTAATCTTTAAAATTTTCTAACTTATTGACCTTGGTTTTTAATTCAATCTTATTATTTTAAAAAAACCCATACTGTTTGATTTCAATGTTTTGAAATTTATTGTGATCTGTTCATGACTGAGCAGATTATCTCAATGAATGTTTCAATGCATATTTTTCTTTTAAAGGATGTGTATTTTGTAGTTTGGGGATGCAATATTCTATAAATGCTAATTAGTTCAGGTTGTTAGAGTGCATTATTCAAATTTTCTACATTCTTACTGATATTTTTTGTATATTTGTTCTATCAAATACCAACAGAAAATTGTTAAAAATATTTACCTATGGCTGGGGGCATGTTGTTTTTTCTCCCTCTAATACTGCAGATTTTGCTTCATGTTTTTGAAGCTCTCTGCACACATGTGCAATGACTTTGTAGCATATCACCTTGGCCAGTCTGAGCTACAGTTCCCAGAATTCTTTTTCTATGTTTCCAGTGAAGGTGATTCACAAGGAAGACTCTTGCAAAATCTGGAAGGCACCAAGGAAGCAAGAAATATTTTGTAGTGCACTGCTAACACGTTGATTCTTCTCATTGACATGAAGCAGCAACTAATTCTATAATAACTCTACCCTCTCCTTCAGCTTCTCTGACTCCTAAAACAGGCATATTTATTTATCATCATGGATAAACAGTGTTGCTAAAATAATAGAATGGACATAGAATGCACAATAAAATGGACATGTGTTTTAGTTTGTCCTTGAAGGTTTCAAGCTTATGCCTATGGGTTCTAGTTACTTTTGATTTTCCCTTATTTTACTTCATATTTCTATCCTGAGGAACTGCCCTGTTAATTTCAAGCATAAGATACGGACTTATACCATCACAAAGCCAATTTCCTGCATTCCCATTATAAATTCACACACACGAATCTGGAACTGCTTTATACTGGATCTGTTTCCATGATCCAACCATGACTGATACAGAGTTTGTTACTAAGAATATCTCCTATAGAGAACATAAATTAACAATGTGTTCTTTGAATTAGTACTGAATTTTCTGGAATTGATTCTCTAATCTGATTAGTTTTAAAGGCAATAATGACAATGTTACCATTAGCAAATGACAATGTTACCATTAGCAAAAGAAGGTACTGATTCAACAGCATGAAACAGGAGAAGAATTAAGCAAAAATGTCAATATAGGTGCCTGTAATAAAGGATCTGTGGAAGACAAGACATTAGATGATGAAGTATTTGCTACCTTAGAATATTTTAGTTGAAATCAGAAGTATAATGGTGTAGATTGGATGGTTGGTTGCTCCTAAATAGGCTTGAAAGAAAATGATGAGCTCAGAGATTTGAATTCCCAGCTCAAGGTCTGCATCTATCACCCGAAAGATTTGTTAAAGAAAAAACAAAAACAAAAAAAAAGCAAACAAAAACACCGGTTTACTGTAGATGTAGTGCCAAGATTTCTGAAACCAGTTCCAAAGTCTAAACCTGTAAATGCCTAACTTACAAAACAAATTAAACTCCCATCTTTGCAGGGTCTTTTTGTTGTTGTTGTTGTTGTTAAGTTAGGGACATCAATTGTGTTGAAATAGGATGCTGAAGACTAGAATGAAAACATGTGGGCAAATGCTGATTAAGTTGGAACCACAAACCCCTAAACTACAGTCTTCTTCACCAGTAGAGGCAATTTTTTCCCGTCCTAGAGTAGTGGTGGGAAGTGAGAGGCGCTTAGTGTTCCTTTTCCTGAAGAATATTATTGGCGTGTATCATTTGATATATCTGCTTGTAAGACACTATTAATTCTTCTCTGGAGCTACCACCATCAACTGTCTTTGTTGTGACTCTATATATTTAGCTCCTAGTAGGGCTAAAAGAATGAGGTACAAAGTGTAACTTGTAAGGACTCATGAAGAAGTATGATGCTCACCATGATATTTCTAGTTTACACAGATTAAAACCTGAGGAATATTTATGGGAGTACATAGTAGGGGTCTGGAATCAACAAACAAGGAATAGAAATTCAGGTCAAGTCTTACTAAGCAGAGATTTCAAATTTTCCATTTTAGCTTCAGTAGTTTGAAACACCTCTAACTATTGATTTAGTTGGCTGAATGAAATATGTCTAAATATGAGTCTATACTAAAAGTTTGAAATGCTAGAACTTTCTTGACTTGCTGAAGAGGATGTTATCCAAAGGCTTAGGGAGAATGCTCAAGTACATTTATCACATGAGACCTATTCACCAAGACCAGAGAACACACCTTTCACAGCTGAGAACTATACAGTGAGAAATAAACTTGTGTTTGGGGGAAGGGGCCTGGCATCCCCAAAGAGCTCCTGTGACTATTCTATAGGTCAGAAATCACAATGAAAACTGTTACAATCCAACGTAGATCCTGAAGTGCAATGAGAATATCAAACTGCTGCTCTGGGGTAGTAGAGGTCAAAATGCAAAATGGAATCATCAGAGATGAGGAAGGTGTGGCTAGCATAATAGTCATAGGAGACAAAGCAGAATTCAGAATAATCTAATTTGCAAAGACCTATGGGTTTGCTAATGAATCAGTTCATCAAAGTCACCATAAAAGAAATAGATGGGAAGCATATTAAATTCTTACTTTGTTTTAGTTTAAGCAAGAAAATTATAGTTCTGGTGGACAAAAGTTTGGCATGAATCACCAAACAGAGAGTCAGAGTCCCTCAATCAATTCCCAGACTGGAACCAGTACAGATGAAGAACTCCTTGAATGAAGAAAAGCCATAATCCCTTAAATGAAGAAAAGCCCTATTATTGCCAAACATGTATACTGTTAATATTTCTCCTAATCTTCCCCAAGAGGACCTTCAGCCATTTTCCAGGTGACTGCATTGAAGAAAGTAAACATAATTTCAAAGATTATTGGAAAATTACTCTGAACAGACACTAATGCCATGATTCCATGAGACCCACATCTCCATTCAAGTCACATGCTTGGCTCATGCAGAAGACAAAGGTGGGTCTTGGGGAATGAACCTGCATTGTCATAAGCAATTAGAAGATGAATCTAGTTATGGCACTTTTTCACTTATTATTGTATTGCTCAAGCAGTCAACATAGAAACTTGTGTTTTCAGAGGTTTTAGAAATGTATCCACCTTTATTTCTTCAAATATTTTTCTATCCCACATTTTTTCTTTTCCTCTGAAACTTGATTTACTCACATATTTTACCACTTGATTTGTTCATTTGTTGACAATTTTTTTTTTGCCTCTATGCTCCAGTTTGGATGATTTCTATTAATCTATGCTATGTTCATAGATTTTTTTCTTCCTTATATCTTATCTACTATTAATCCCACCCCATGACTATTTGGTTTAGTTTTTCACTTTTCAATTAAAAGAGTCTACCCAATATAGCTAACTTCTGATATTTAAAAACAATTCTTATTTAATTCTTTGAAAAGTCCAGTATGTGAACTAGCTACGAATCTGTTTTTACTGACTGATTTTTCTCTTGACTATGGACCAAATCCTCCCATTTCTTCATGTCTTTTAATTTTTATTTTATGCCATAGGAAGTGATGTCTAAGGAACAAGAGTACTCAAGTTAGTTTTTTGTTGTTATTAGTTGCCCAAGAGTTATGTCATTTCCTCCCCAAGACAGCTAGAGTTATAGATTAATCCTTCAAGTCAAACAGGAGTTGTTCAGGTTTCAGATTGGGCTGTGGCTGTGGACATGGAATTCAACCATAAAGGGTAAAAGGTCTTGTATTTGTTTTTCAACCCAGTCAGTACTTCCTGTGCTGTCTCAGGGCTCCTACCTTTGATTATATTATATGCTGAATAAAGTGAAAGTTTGGTTAGATTGAATTCTCTCCTGACTCTAAATTTTCCTCCTCCCAGAAGACCTCTGGTACCAAATGCTATAAGATTGCTCATCCTCAAAATGGTAAGGTTTCAAAGCTGTCAGATGGCAAGATGGTGTCCTCATGACCAAGGTCCAGTCATAGTGCAATACCAGTGCTCTATGAATATGTCAGAGCATTGTGATTCAACACACCCATTATGGAACATTTATCCAATTGTAGCTCTAATGTCTTTGATTTCTTTGACCCAGAAAATCATGTGTCACTTCTGTCTCAGTGTCCTCATCTGGAAAATAGACATTAATAGCCTTTATTTGATAGGGTGGCTGTGTTGGTTGAATAAATACAGTATTATAGATGTGTTAGTTCTGACTCTTTGTGACAACAATAACTCTTTTCGTCCATGTGAGGAAATAGTTGAGGGTGAGCCAGGAATAGAAGCAAAATAATGGCAAAGGTTTCAAAAACCTCTCAATCATAGTCATTGTTAGAAGTCCTAAATCCTTTCTGATGCAATTCAATTGGACCAATACCTCTGGAGATCCTAATGTTGCTAAAGGGGGACTCTCCAGAGTGCCCCGTTCATTCATTTCCTTTTGTTATTTCTTTGGCCCTTTGTCTCATTCCTTAAGACTCCAGACTGCAAGAGTTGAGTCCAAAAGTTCAAGTTTTGGCAGAAGAGAAGCTCTGACTTAGCTGTCGCAAAAAAAAAAGGAGGGCGCATTCTCTCCTTCCTCCACTCGGCTTCACTTCACTCAGCCCTAGGAGAGGAACACAAGGAAGTCTCCAGACTTTTCACACAAGAGCAAGTCGTTCTATTGAAAATATTTCCCAGCCCAGAGCCATGGAGGACTTTGACTCCCAGCTGTCCAGCCTATAAACACATGGTAGCACATTGACTAATTGCTGGGATTTGGGTCCCTTAAGAATATCATTCAAAAGGATCTGCAGCAAGATTGTCAACATAAGAGAGCTGGCCGGGAGTGGGATCAGTGCCCAGGAGTTCTTCTGGTGACTGAGGCATTGAGCCCAGTGCCAGTCGATTATCAGAGATGCTGAGACTTCAGAGCTGGGATTTGGAAGTTTGTGGGGTTGGCCTCTTACCCTGAGCAGAGACCTTAGTGAGCTCTCATATGTTACTTCTGCTTCTGTCAAAGATGCTGTCCTTCTAAGAGAGGCTCTGTGATGGATACAAGGCCACAGTCTTCCTCCCCCAGTCTCCATCCTTTGGAGGCTGAGGACAAAGTAGTTTCTGGACAGAGTCACAAGATGAAAGAGCAGGATTGTCCATAACCACTTCCTGCTGTGACCCTCAGCCCCTTACAGTGCCCTGCTCTGTGTCCCTGTGCTGGGCACTTCTTGTTTGTATTTATAGACTAATCAAACCCAATCCATCCACACCATGTTTCCTAAACACTCACTGATCACTATTAATCAGCAAGCTGGCCGTGCAGCTGCCCATGTGAGCATCTTGTTAATGACAGGGGAAGACTGCCAAACGGCCAGCTCAGCTCTGAATGGCGAGGTATGGGTCTTGCCCAAACTGAGGAGGCAAAGAGAGTGCCATGAGCCATCTGGCATAAAAGGGAGATCCCTGGTACTTGTCAATAAGAAACGAGCTTGCCCTCTCGCTGAGAACAATCTTGAAAGTCCCTCCACACGCACCTGACTGTATCTCTTATCAGATAGTCTTGGATGGAGGGAAACCTCAAAGGTGAAGGGAGCTCAGCTAGGTGCATCTCCTTTATAGAACCTGCATTTCCCAGAAACCAGCAGTAAGAGACAGCTGGAGACAGCAGCAGGAGAGATTTAAGTTAGATGTCCAGAAGCATGTCCTGATTCAAAAGTTTGCTAAGGACCATTATAGAACAGACTACAAAGGAAAGCAAGGATCTGTAACCCACAGATCCTTGACTTCACATGTATTACTCAGGCTGCACTATGCTCATGTGCAAGTTTTATTGTTCTATTAACACACCAAGCTGAGGAACCCATGCAAGATTTATTTGGTGACCATTGGTATCCTCTTACAATGGCAGTCACAGCCTTCTGAATGCCTGGTCCTGGTGCTGACTGGACATCACCTGTGTGATGAGATGAGCAAGCATGTCAATACATCTTTGCAGATAAGCCTACAAGCCCAGGCCTGGGTGAGAGACTGGGAACCAAGTCTTAAAGGAGGCACAGAGGTTAACCATAGTGCTGGGCAGCACATTCTAGATGCCAAAATATGGCCCAGCAAAAACTTAGCAGTGTTCAAGGATCAATTGGGCTCCTCTGAGGTCAGGGAAGCCTGAGGATGGGCATAAGATAAATCATGGTTGGTTGACTTCTAACAGGTGGATTTCAGGCCCAAAGGGAGGCATTTTGGGGTCCCTGGAACTGTTCTGTCTCCCAAGAAATCTGTCTTAAAATAGATACCTAGAGCCACAGACCTGTCAGAATTTGTCACAGGGAGAAACTTTCTTTAGGGGCAAGTGCTTGAAGAGGGGGTACCACCTGAAGTAGTCCCTCTTGACTCCCAGAGCCTCTTCCAAGTTCAGTATATAACTCAGTATATAATTCCTTGCACCATCACCAATCTCCACTCCAAAAGGTAGCAAGGTACCAGTACCCTCATCTGCCTGAGAGGACACTTGATCCGCCAGAGCATCAGGCTTGGCTGCCAAGGTCCTTCAGGGCCAGCCCCCCCCAAACTGAATGGGGGCCCTATCCTCTCTGCAGCCCCCAGGCCCTGCCATTCTATATGGAGAGAAGTTCTCTAGGGTCAAATCTCAAGACTCACTGGTATAAATGGGTCCCTCAGTCTAGAGGTAATAGGGAAGCCTTTATCTGTATGGAATTGCAAAGAAACCATCAGGAACAAAGAGTTTCCGGAAGGAAGGAAGGAAGGAAGGAAGGAAGGAAGGAAGGAAGGAAGGAAGGAAGGAAGGAAGGAAGGAAGGAAGGAAGGAAGGAAGGAAGGAAGGAAGGAAGGAAGGAAGGAAGGAAGACCTGTTTCTCTCTTGTGGTAGTTGGGGATGAAATCTCTGAACCTGAACACTGAGTCTCAATTTCTAATTCTGCTTGTTATTACGTGGGAATTTGCACACAAAGCACCTAGCAACGATGAATTGGGGGGGGGGTCTGGCTCTTAATATCCCACTTGCTCATCTACAAAATGGTTCTTAATATCTCACTTGCTCATCTACAAAATGAGGACAAGCAATAATACCAACCTCATTGAGTTGGCCTGAGGAATAAGTGAATGAATAATATAAAATGCTTGGAACAACACCCAGCATGTGCTAATCACTCAAACAAAAAATTGCTGGTTCTTATTATGAAAGCACTTCTGGCAATGGCAGTATCACCATTTCAATACAGAAAGGGCTTAGAGAAGCATCTACTTGGAAGGAAGCTTTAAGATTTATTTTGAAAACTCCTGTGCATAGCAAGCAAACCTTTGTTCCTTTTTCAATATCTCTTCATGCCATAAGGAGATAATAGAAATAATTTCTTCCTAGGGTTCTTAGGAGGAATCAATGAAATGATACAGTTAATATGATTAAAACAGTGCTGGGCACTGCATAAGCACTCAATGAGTGTTTGCCATTTATTTGGGGTGAATTGGGAGTGCTGCAGATTAGAAGAGGAAGGGGAGATAAAACTACGGTGCCACTCTCCATCCACTCCAGCTAGGAAGTCTCTGGTCTAGGCAACGCTGCTCTGTTCTACAACTAACATAATCCCTGCCATGGTAGAAACAAGCATTTAGACACCAGAGTTTCCTGAGAATCTATCAGGGTCTGTCAAGAGAATCTACCAGACCTAGACCAGGTTTTCCAAGAAAGCTTGATGCATGTCTTTCCCTGGAGGTACCATGGATCTAGGACAAACCTCAGGGTTCAAGTTCATGTGTAAAGAGGAGACATCTTGACTCCCAGAAAGCTCTAGCCTCTGCACTCCTGGAGCAAGGACCTAGCACATCCAGTCCTCACTGGATCACCCAGACTCAGGGTCAGGAAGGAGAAAGAGAAACCTAGGTGCCCCCTTGCTCTGTTGCACCTGGCACACTTTTACCAATGCTCCTGCTCCAGACCTCAGGGGCCTATGGGATGCAGAGACAGTCAGGAGCCTGGGACCCTGGGGAGAACTCACTTTATCCCAGCAGAGAGCTGAGTACATGCTGCCTCAAAAAACACTAGTGAGACAGCAGGGCCAAGCCGGCCCCAGGTGGCCATCAGCTCGAGAGGGTTTACCTCATGGATCCCAAAGTGAGCGTAGGAGTCGAAGTAATAATCTCGCGAGGTCATCTCTTCTGGGTTCAGCAACTTGGACAACTTGCCCCGTCCTGGGCAGCTGGGTTGGGTGGACACATGATGGACATACTGTGCCGGCTTGACTGGGACCACAGGCTGAGGGGGCTGTACAGGGGGACTGCTCACCTGTGGGAAGAGAAGGGGACCTGTGTTAACAGCAGCACTGCGTCCTGCCAATTCTTCCCTTCTTCCTTCTTCCTCTCCGAGCCCAGCTGCCATCAGTCACAGTGGCCACTCCAAAGGGGTGGATGGTGTCCTGCTGGGAGTCGGACTGTGACTAGGGGAGGAAAGGCATGCTGCTGAAGCACCAAACAGGCCTGGATTTCATCTTGTTCCATTTCTTTTTTTTTTTTTAATTTATTTATATATATTTCACATCACTTCAGTCCCTGGGGGTCCACTTCTTACTAGTTGTGTGACCTGTAGTAAGTCACAAAAGGCGTGTCACATAGCTTGCTGGCTAGGGTGTAGACTTCAGAGTCAGTCTCCTGAGTCATAAGTTCTGGCTCTGCCACTTACTAGTTGTGTACAATCTTGTGCAAAGCTATGAACCTCTTTCTGCCTCAGTCTCCCCATCTCTAAAATGGAACCCATGTCGAGCAGTCTGCATCTTTTACAGTTGTTCTGAGGATTAAACAAGTAAGTATTGTCAAGTGCTGAGAAAGGGGCCAAACACAACATTGGGTGTTGGATTAGCTGAAACGAATCCCACCTGCACCTTTAGGCTGCTCAAGCCATGGGCTTTACTCCCCTCACTGGTCAGCCCACACCCCTGAAATTCAGGTCTCCTAGGTGCTGGTGTCTTTCCTCCTGGTTCCTGATCACTGTGTGTAGCACTGCGAGTCGCGTCAGCTGAAATTTATTCTGAAGTGTGAAGTCTGCCACTGACAGTGCCCATCTGCCTGTGTCTGCCAGTTGCTGCCCTTTCTGCCTTCTCCACTGCTGCTGCCCACCACAGACTAAGGAAAGAAGTGGGTCCAGAGTCCAGACTTCACTGTGGAAACCCAGCTCTGGCAGTAGCTGCTCCTGAGCTGCAAAGCTGAGTGTGCTACCCAGCACACAAGTGGGGCTAAAAATCCAGAAAGGCAATGGGCCCACGAGCTGTTCCTCAGGGGCCAGAAGGCAGGGTTTGGGGTCCTGCCCTGGCTCTAGTATAATTAAAAATAGATACGGAGAAGAAGATGGCAAACCTTGGAATTATACTGCCTGGCAGGAGCCCAGGCCTGCACTGGGGCTCAGATACACTCAGAAAGTCGCTTGTCATGTCCAGGTCTCAGCCTTGTTCTTGATAAAACAGAAATTTTATTATGACCCACCTGAGAACATTGCCTGGAAGTTTGGATGAGTTCATTTAGAATATGACTGACTGTCATATATAAGCACTCTGTGGTGACGATGATGATGATGATGATGATGATGATGATGATGATGATGATGATAATTGTAGATACTGTTATATGCAGGTGCCTCAAGCATGTCCCTGTTCTTTGCCTCAATCTTATGATCTGGAAGCTGGGTCAGCTCAGACTCCAGTGAAGGAAATGGGGAGATCCCAGAACAGAGCAAGACTAAGAAATCCAAGTGATTCCATCCCTCCATTAGTCCCAGCATCACCCTGTGCCCAGGCTAGAATAGAGTGAGCAGGGGAGAATATGATGGTCCCATTTTCCTGGCGTATCTAGGCTACAGCCTCTGGGAAATAAACAGACTTCCCAGTTTAGAAACATCAGATTTCAGGTCGGCAAGATCCCAAGCTGGCTGGCAGAGGCAAGAGGGGCCGCTTCATTAGAATGCAGCAGGTGTGCCCACCCTCAGCTTGGGATGTTGGTCACGGTCTCTGGGAGGCTAAAAATAGACTGTGTCAATTGCTCACTCCCATGCTGGCTGCAGAGTCACCTCTACCATGAAAGAAAGCACGGTGCATGGAGCTGACCCCAATCTTGACTCTATTTTAATATATTAAGGAGTGAAAAAGTCCCAGCTGGTTCAGGCATCCTGCACCACCAAGGTCACAGGGCTCTCCTACATCCCATAGCTGCCATTCAACAATCAGTTCCAGGTCCCTTTTTCCAGGGGGATCCTTGAGAGTCTTTCTCCAGTGACCAATTCACAACTCACAACATTCATGAAGCAGAGGGAGGAGAGGCTTTTCAGGCACTCAGCTCAGTGACCACATGTCATAGGGGCACGGTGGTGGTGATGGCTCAGTGCCTGACCCAAAGGCTGTCAGCGTGGCCAGCTTCCTGCAGAGAGGACCTGTGCGCTGCTCACTGGTGGCCAGGTGTCCCCCATCTTAGGAGGCTAGGGCTGGGAGCATAGCATGGGCCCTGATGCCCAGACACTCAGCTACCTGGGGTGCTACTTTTCTTCTTCCCCCAGATGCCTTCAGTGAGGTCCTGTGGAAGATGCAGATATGTGGGAGCAGGTGTGCCCTCAAAGGACTCTGTTTCCAATAAGGATTCTAAGACTAGATGATGGGACAAAGTTTGTTTTGCAAGAAAAACTCAAGAAAATTGTACTGGAATTCAACAGAGAGAGACTTCACATCGATTTAGTAAAGGGATTGATTGTATAGCGACGAATAGAACCTTAGTGGTAACAAGCATATGTGGTTTATTGATGGTGAAAGACAGGTCTGAACTCCTGAAGTGTATAAAATGGTATATAAACCAAGTTTTCCTTTAAAGGAAAAATAAGGAGAAAGAAAAACCTGGGTAGGTGCTGGAGAGGGTGGGGGGCTTTGCGATGGATTTGAGAAGGTGGGGGTAGTAGGAGAGAATTCTAGGAGGAGGGAATGTTGTCCCAAAAAGTCAAAAGGACAGGGAAGTGATGAACTTGTTTGGGGAGCAACTTCGTCAAGATCATGGTGATCTAGTTGAAAGGAGTGTGGCCAGGCTAGGAGGTTGTCACTAAATAAATGCACAACATTAGGGAAGCTGCTGGTGGGTGTGACCAGTGAAGGCTACATCCTTCACTGGTGAAGTGACACGGTGAGTGACACGGTGACATTGAGCAGGAGAGGACAAAGGGGAGAAATGAAGGGAGAGGCACTAGGATTGGGGAGGCGATGAATGGACTTAAGAGGCTATTTTTGAAGTCCCATTGAGAAATAATGAGCACCTGAACTACTAATATGTTCGAGGAATCACCAATCAGAGGATCTGCAGAAATGGAACCTAGAACTGATGGCACAAAGGGGAAAACAAGAACTGGGAATTAAAGATGACTTCAACATTTCAAGCTTGAATGATGAGGAAAATGGTGGTGACATTAACAGAAATAAACTAGTCAGCAGGAAGAGCGGTCCGGGTAGGGAAAATAATGAATTTCAATTTGGATATGTGAATTTGGAAATGTCATTGAGTCATATAAGAAAAGACATTTAGCAAGTAGGCAGTAATGCAGTCCCAGTCAATAAATACCATTAAAAAAAAAAAAACTGAAAGGCAAATGAGAAACTAAGAAATCTATTTCTAATCTATAGAGCAGACAAAGGTTAATATTCTTAATATGGAGAGAGCTCTTTTAAGCCCATAAGAAAAGGATGAACGTCCCCAATTTAACACTGGTCATAGGATCTGAGAGTTACTTCGCATGAGAAAAAAACACAAAGGGCAAATTAGCATGCAGCACAAGTATTTAATCTCTCTAGGAATTGGATAACTTTAAATGAAAACCAAAAAAAGTTACAGCCTTAAAATACCAAACTGTCTCCTCCCCCAAACTACTAAAACTGCATTTCTAAGAATTGTGGGGAATATGGGTACTTTCATACACTTCTAGTGAGAATGTTAAGTGTAGACAGTTTGGAAAATAGCTTGATAAAATTCATTAAGAGTGTTTTTTTTAAGTACATTAACCCAGCCATTCCATTTTTTGGGAACTTATCCAAAGAAAAAACCAAGGGTTGTCACGAATGTATTGCTGTCATGATGAATTTCATGACATCACTATCCATCGTGGCAAAAAAAAAAATTAGGAGTCAAGCTATCGAAACAAAGCTGATCATATCACCATATCACACAGGGCCATTGAAAACGTCATGGAAGAGTGTTTAGTTTCGTAACACAGAAACATGACCTCCACTAACTGAGGACTGAGGAGGGCATGTGGGAGAACAGACAAAGTGATCACATGCTCAAATGTTAAATGTATTCCTGCCTGCATGTGAAGGAGGGGGGTCTGGCAGGCCCCAGAACTGGTGGAGAGGTTGTCACAGGTTGCTGGCTCATCAGTCTCATTATTTCCATACTTGTGCTTGTTTTTATTTTCTAAAATTGATGACATTAGTACATACTATTTTCACCAAGAGCAAAAATATAGAAATGTTGAAGGAAAAAAAGTAAGTGATCCCAGACCTTGGAGAGAAGCTGAGCCTGGACACAGATTTAGGAACCATCAGCACAAAGGAGCGACGAGATGTTCCCTTAGGAAGGATCCCCAGGGAAGAAGCACAGAAGAGGGTAAGGAAGGACCAAGAGGTAGAGCCGGAAAATCTTTCTAGAAGTATCTGGGAGGCACCAGATAAGCCAGAGTGGCCTAGAGAGAATGCGTCCCCACATCTCGCATCCTATGACTGTCCCCCTCTGGGACACGTGACCAAGCATTGCACTCCCACATCCAGGCAGGGACAGCAAAGCCAAGGCCACCTCAGTCCGGCCTTATGTGGCCAGAAGCACGTTGTGTTCAGGAAGCTTCTGACATGAAAGGAGGTGCTGTGCATGGAGCTGACCCCAATCTTGACTCTATTTTAATATATTAAAGAGTGAAAAAGCCCCAGCTGGTCTAGGCATCCTGCACCACCAAGGGCTTTCCTGCATCTCTCAATCACCGTTCAACTCTCAGTCCCAGGCCCCCTTTCCTAGGGGGATCCCTGAATCTCTTATCCTAATGGCCAACTCACAACGTGTCGACATGGGCAACACTTTGCATCCATGAGGCAGAGGAGGAGAGGATCCTCAGGTATTCAGCTCAGTGCCCATACATCACAGGGACACAGTGATAGTGATGGCCCGGTATCTGGTCCCAAAAGTTGTCAGCCTGGTCAGTCTCCTGCAGAGAGGACCTGTGTGCCAAGTGTGCCAAGTGTGCCCCGTCCCAGGAGGCTGGGAAAGGGGTGAGAGAGGCCAGTGTGGCCTGTGCTGCTCGGACACTCAGCTACCTGGGATGCTGCTTTTCTTTAACAGATGCCTGCTTACCCTACGCTGCAGCGAGGTCCCAAGTGGACCCTGAGAAAGCAGATGTGTCAGGGTCTTCTAGGTCCCTGTGTGGGTACAAGCACTGCATGGAACGCAGCCATGTCTCTGGAGGCTACTGAAGACGACCCATCACAATGGAAGGCCCCGGGGAAACCTCTGAAAACTTGACCTTTCACTCAACTCCCTGGCCCTGGAAAGATGGGAGGGAACAGGTCTTGGGGAATGACGTTGAGCTCCTCTGTCAAGTCAGAAGCTCCAAATACACTTTAGGCCACTGAGGCTCTGTGTTCAACCAAGCTGTGCATATTGACTGAGGCTGTGGTTAGCTTGGCTCCATGCTACCAGGCTCACTTGAGCTACTGCTGGGAGCCAAGGCCTGTGCCCAGAAGTGGGTGGCAAAGCTGTGTCAGGAAAACTGACCCAGGAAGAAGCCCAGTCCTGAGGAGCAGTGGAAGGAAATTCCTCAGGGAAGCAGGCACAGGTGGTACCTCCCAGAGACTTGAAAAAGGAGCAAAATACTGGCTTTAGTCTGTAGGAGGGGAAACTGAGGCCATGTAAGGAAAGACATTTTCAGGATTGCCCAGGCAAATCTGGAACAGAACCTCCCAGGAAAACAGGAAGTGTCATGGTAGGGGAGAGGAGAAAGAGGCCTTAAGAAGGGAAGCAGGGGTGAAGGAGACAGGAAGGGGGAAGTTGGCGGCAGGGCCAGAGAGAAGTCAGTGCTTCCCGCACCAGGCAGCTGAAGCTAACCCAAGCCCATCGGGCTATAAATGGCTCGTGCTGGCACCAACCCAAGCTGTAAAAACGATTTTCCTGAGAACAAGAGGCTCCACTGGAGGAGCCAAATCCTGTCTGTTCTCCAAATGTCAAGAGAGCTTTTTCTAACCTGGGTTGTCTGTCCTCAGCTGCAGCCTGCCTGGCCAGAGATCCCGTGGAGGGAAAGAAAGGGGTTGCAAGGGGCGGGAGTGGAGGGAAGTCTGCAAGGGGGCACAGAGGGGAGCAGAGGGAGAGCCATGGGAGCAGAGCCTTCAACCCGGGTCTCCCACACCTTCGCTTCCAGTTTCCTTTGCCCTCTTCCCACCCACCCCCATTTTTGCACCAATGCCCTCCATCCCCCACCCCCCCAAGCACCAACACACACCCTCCTCACATCCTTTTGTCATCTCATGTTTACTCGCAAGCCTACAAGGTAAGCTGTGGCCCAGGCTGTTGCTAATCCCTTAGGTTAGCTCTCAGCACCATCTGTCTGCCTTGACATGGAGACCAGCGCTTTACTGGAAAGCGGGGCATCCTCGAGCAGGGTGTCAGATAGCAGCAAGGCCTGCTCTTTCAGGCATGTGGACCCTTCCTTCCACCCCAAACCACACTACAAATATGCTTCTCACTTCTGCCCTTGGCCAAAGGCTGCTCCAGCTCCAGTCTCCTACCTACTCTCCTGTGCCCAAGACCTGTCCTCCAGGCTGAAGGATGTGTCCCAGAAAAATAGTATGAAGCCAGTGACCCCAGAAGGCAGTGCTGTGTGAAAACAGGCTTAGCACACTGCTTCTCACTCTGGGGTCAGAGCCTGTGTGTCTGGGGACTGCCAAAAGAATCTAGAAGCTGCCACTCTGGCAAGACATTGTCATCTGCTTGTTTGCGGCCCTTCAGGGCTTCTGGTTTATACATGTCAATGATCGCCCTCACTAGAGCTTGCCTGTTAAAGGCACAGACACTCTAGCTCTTCTGGGGCAAGGTCAGACACTGGTGTGTGTCATTCAGCTACTGTTAGCCACTGGCAACTTCTCTTTACAGTGCCTCTGACTAGTGCCTCTGACCAAGGTTTATAGAGGGGTCTTGGGTAACAGTTCTCAAAGTGTGGTCCCTGGACCACCCACATCTGCATCACCTAGGAACCTGTAAGAAAAGCAAATCCTCAGGCCTTACTACAAAACCACTGAGTCAGAATCTAAGGGTGAGACCCAGCAATCTGTGATATCAGCCCTCCTGATCTGATGCATCACAGAGTTGGAGAAACCCTGGACTCCAGGTGCATCTTCCACATAGTATTCTGCAGAATAGTTTCTAGGAAAGAGGCTCTGTGGTCAAGGATGGTTAGGCAGATAAGCCAGCAAGAGTCCTTGCTTTTGTTTTAGTTTTGTTGAGACGTAGATATAGTTGACCCAGAGCACAAAGTCAGTTTCTAGTGTTCTGGGCAATGATGGGGTCCATCATGGACAATGGATCTATGAATATATTCCACATGGTCAGTCCATGAGTAAAGATGTTTTGCTTGACCTCATTTTGCTATATAACATTAGCAGGAAAATGAAATCCTGCCTGACATTGAATGAAATGACATGATTTGTACACTGTTTTGCTTAAAGTCCCACTTTCTAAGAATGTCCAGGAATGTTAAGTGAGGATTCTCAAAGTGCAGCGAGAGTTCTGAACTGCAAAACAACTCCCCTCTTCCCCTCATGGGACACATCCCCAGATCCTGTAGAGGCCTGAAATTGGTGATGGATGGAGTCCTGTATGCGCATGCCTGTGACAGAGTTTAATTTCTAAGTTGGGCACAGCAAAAGAACAACAGCAATAACTAATAATAAATGAGACAATTATAGCAATAGACCAATAGATCAGTTTTCACTGAACCGAGAGAGAAATGGCAGCTAAGGAGGACCACTCTACTCTTAAGGCTTTAATATGCTAAAACTGAATCTGCAAGAAAGAATTAGGGTGTCTGGTGCTACCAAATTTATGGCCAAAGCTGCCCTTCCTTCCTGAGAGATGGATAAACATCTCCAGAAATTAATGTCCAGAGGGGAACCACTCTGATGTAGGACAATGAGTGCTTCTCGGTTACAATTTGGGCATCTCATTCAGTGCCAGAAGCCAGTAGACAGGGCCTGAAGGCTGAGACCCCACAGGCCACACATTGCATGTGACTTCTCAGGGCCTCTCTCCCAGACCCTGATGCTGCCCTCCCAGACCAACCTGGCTCTTTCTTGGGGCTACAGAGATGCTCAGACCACATCAGAGCTGGACCAGGGACCAGAGCTGGAAAGGAGGCAGTCAAAGGTTCCAGGGAGCATATTAACTCTCACAGGAAAAGAACCAGGATTGGGTATGAGCACTGCCAATTCAAACTGGGTGACCTCAGGCCAGGCCCTTGCATGTGGTCACTGCCAGTTCCTGGTGTGGCTCCACACACAGGCCAGTCCCCGGCAGCTGGGCACCATGTGAGGCTGTTTCCCATGAGCCCCTGGCAGAGTGAGCTGCCACGGTCATGCCTGCTTCAAATCAAAATGGCACCACACCCACACACACACCCTCTGTCTTCTGGATCAGTAACTACTGGGAAGGAATCTATTGGATTTGTTGGGTCTGACCTATTTTTTAAATAAACTAGGGCTGTTTTCCAGCCATTAGTCACTTTTCTCCCAAGCCTCCACATATTAAATTCTCTTCTTATATCCTCAGATATTTTGGCTGCAAGAGATGTCAGGTTAATTGGATGCTTGGCTCCTGGTTCTTCCTCCTTAATGGGCTTTAAAAGCAGACTTCCCCATGCATTCCCTCCTCTTCCTCTTTCTTCCCTTCCCACGGCAACAGGAGCCTCCTATTCTTTGACTAGAAGGAGATCATGGAACACTGGCTCCCCTCTCCACTTTCCTGGATGGACAACTGTGCGGAAAGACACAGCCACACCTAGCCCAGAGCTGAGCTCAGCACTAACCCTTGACTGAGATGGGTCTCAACCTAACCCTAGAGAAGCTGCTTTGGGGTGCTCGGTGATGGAGTGATGTCAGACAGCAGTCATACACATAGAGCACTGCTGGGTTCTGGTCTGGGCTCTCCCCCTGCACAGGTCATCAACCAAATTTTATTTTCACTTTTTTTTTTTTACCCTCAACTTCCTCTTCTGCCAAATAGCAAGAATGGTGTGTCCACCTCTTTCACGGGTTTGCCAGCATGACTGGATGGTGCAGAGTGTGCAAATGCTTGGAGGACATCTGCAGTGTGCTTCAGGAGGACAGGACTTCCCTCCCTGACAATCTGACTCTGTGCCCAGACGCTTATTGGGCTCTTGGCTGACACCAGCACAGTGACTCTGGCTGCCCTTTACAGTCCGGTTTGCTGTCAGCCTGACCCTGATCCGCACCCTCAGCACTGTCCACGCTCCAGACTGCCCCTCCCCTGGTGTTCCTGAGTGTTATACAAATGCTCTCTTCAGGAACTTGGCCACCGTGGAGAGCCAGTCCTTTGCTCTAGGCTCTGACACCTGTTTCTCCTGCTCCTGTTCTGAGCTCCACAGCAGTTGTTGTTGGAAGCTGCTGGTTCTGCTCAGTCTTGTTTTGCTGGCAAATGGTCTCATGTAAATTGTCTCACCAGGGTAGATGTTACTTCTATAACCAAGTGGGAAATCCCCTCAGACCATAGCCAGGTAGGACATGTCCTTTTCCCTGAATGCTCAGCACAGAGCTGGCGCTCAATAAGGACATCTTGATGACAGTATCCTTATAGCCCCACTGGGCAAGGCTGCCCCCATAAATACATCCTGAGAGCGGGGTGAGGCAAGCACCTTCCCACCATGCAGTCAGAGACATTTCATTGCCCATGAGAGGGTAGCAAGTTGGCAGGAAGAAAGACAAAACAGAAGGATAATCATCAGACTCCTGATAATACTCAATACTCTTCGGCGGGTTCAATGGCACTCCAAATGTCTCCAAGTGTCTCATCTCGGGATTTCCAGGAGATGAAAATATAGAATGCAGTACTAAACACCTATAATTCTCTCCATACAGACTGCAAGTGGCCTCACATACAGATTCAAGTGTATTTGCTAGATATTTTTCCAGCCATCTCTTCATGCCCAGGTAACATGATATCAGGTGATGATACAGAGACTCCGAGAGACTGGTGGATTGAGCCTCATCACAGAGCTGGCCGGGACCTGACAGCCAACCTCTCACCCAGTGTCAGGTTCCAGGAGCTGCCTTGAAGTTGATGGCTGTGAGCCACAGTCTCAGAGTCAGAGAAAATCATAAGCATTGGCCAAGCCAGAGCCACACACCTCACTCCAGATTCTCATCTGGCTTCTGCAGACTCCTCCAGCTATTTTCCATCTTGTTCTACCAAATCCATTTCCTCCAAATAAAGGTATTTCCACCTAGGAGCCTCACAGAAGCAAAGCATTCCTTAGATTGGAGATCTTGATGAGAAAATACTAACCTTCCAGCTAGAAAAGAAAAAATATCAAGCAGCCAGTAACCCTGACCTACTCCAAAGCTGGCCTCAAATTAGCCGATGACAGATTCTGGGCACTTGGGGATTTTAAAAGGGATCCCAGGCAATTCTGATAATCAGTTTAAATGTTGGGGAAAATATACGAAATAGGTTTCTGAGACATCAAACACCAGACAATGGAAAACCATATACTTGCAACCCAGAGAACAGACAAGTTCTGGTGGGCCCACTGTGGGCTGGCATGAGTGTGCAGGCTGTGGCAGGAGTCAGGCCCAGAGGCAACTGGGAATCCACCCAGTGTAAGAGACAGAGTCAGGAAGCAGGACAGCAAGGCAGTTAGGGTTTATAAGGCAGAATATTGCGGGTAAGTAAGGGCTTTGGAAATCTGGAGCCAGCCCACTGAGTCTCTAGCAGACTTCTCCACCAAATCATGCCTGCAAAGAAGCTGCCCAAGGCCAGGGGGAGAACTGTTGGCAAGATCTGTGGTGGTCACACAAGACCAGGAATGGTTGACATGCCCCCAAGTCAGAAGCAAAAACCTCACACTTCATGAATATTCAGAAGTCTCAGTGGTAGAAAATTAGTCTTAGATGAAAGTCCGGTGTGACATAACCAATGTCAGATGCATGACCTGAAAGGGTTGAACTGTGCACATAATTTAACTGTACCCCAGAACAAAACTTGGTAATACAGACTATCAGGGCCTAGAAAGATCTTCATCACACAATATATGGAACTCAGCCAAAAGTGATTGATCTGCCTAGGTGGGAAAATACTGCTTACAATAAAGGGGGAAAAAAGTCATTGGAAATCAACCAGAAAAGAATATAAACAATGGAATTAGAAGACAAGGTCATTAAAAATCTTATTAGCACTGTACTTCCTTTATCAAAAAACTAAAGATTGTGTTAAAGAGAGACATAGAGAATATGAAAGTGACCCAAGCCCAACTCTTGGAGATAAAACTGTGAAGAATAAAATATACTGGATGCAGATAAAAACAGACGAGACATTTAAAAATATAAAAAATAGATAGATTTGACAAAAAGTATCCAAAATAAAACATAATAAGCAAAAAAGATATAACAAGTAGTTAAAGAAATATTGGAATGATGGAGATGTTGGATTGATTTAAAATACACACACACACCAAAGATCCAGAGGAATCAACAAATTCTAAGGAAAATAAATATGATCAAAAAAATAAAAGGGCACCAAATACATCAGAATCAAATTGCTTCAAAACATGATAAACAGAAAATCTTCAAAGCACGAGGGGGACATATTCTACACAGAAGGACTGAAAGAGAATGATACTCAATGCCTTGTAACACAGGTTGGAAACTAAGAAAGCAACATCTTTAAAGTCCAGAAAGGAAAAATGAAAGATAGCCCATTTAGAATTCTATATCCAGTGAAAATATCTTTCAAAAAGAAAGACATTTTGAGACATACAAAAGTTGAAAAATTTCATCATTCACAGGCCTGCATGCTTCAGGCACAAAGAAAATGATACCAGATGGAAATCTCAATATGTCAAAATGATCTGGAATGGTACTGATGCGGCTAAATAAGACCTTTTTCTTAATATTCAAATCTCTTTACAAGATCATTGGATGTTTAAATTTTAAAAATCATAGGTATATCTTGTGGGATATGTAACAGGTATAAGAATAAAATGTCTGAGAGCAATAGCACAAAGACCAGAGGAAAGGAATTTATATTGGAGATATATATATATATATCTCCAATATAAATATATAGCATAATTATATAGAACACATATATTTACAACAAATGCTAAAATAGTCACTTTCTACAAGCACAAAAATTTGTATATGATAAGCCAGCAAAGGAAAATAGAATGGAATCACGAAAGTACTCAAATATTGCTCCCTCTCCTGGAAAGACTAAAAAGGATGCTTACAATGACAAAGAATAGATAAGTGACATAGAAACAAGTAGTGAAAGGATAGATTTTAACCTAACAGCTCCAATTAAAAACAAAATCATATCATATTTAAGAAACAATCATCTGCCACCCTTTTTGAAACTTGCTTTTATCACAAAAAAAAGTAAGTTAAAAGAAAATGAGAAAAAATAGATATTTAATGAAAGGAAAGCTAAAGTAGCTCATTAAATAGCAGACCAATTAGATTTTAGCACATCAAAAAAGAGTCTTTTCTTAATGACTTAAGAGTCACTTCATCAAGATGACATCACAATTTCAAATGCTTATTCATCTAGTTAAAAAACTGCAAAATATATGAAGCAAAACCTGATAGAAACAATCATTCCAGAAATGCAAATCAAGACTACACTGAGCTACCACCTCACACCCCATTAGAATAGCTAACAAAAATATATAATAGTAAGCATTTGCTATGATACAGGGAGATTGGAACCCTTGTGCACTCATGGTGAGAATGTTAAATGGTGCAGCTGCTGAGGAAAACAGAACGGCATCTCCTCAAAAAATTATAAATAGAACTGCCATATGATCCAGCAATTCCACTGCTAAGTATACCCTCGGAAAATTGAAAGCAGCATCTCAAAGATCATTTTACATCCGATCTCCCCACACTAGCTGAAATGGGGAAACCCACCCAGTGTCCACTAGTGGATGAATAGATGATCAACATGTGGTATTTGCACGCAATCAAATATTTCAGCTTTAAAGAGGAATGAAATTGTGATCCATGAATGAACCCAAAGGATATTATGCAAGTGAAATAAGCCAGTAACAAAAATGATAAGTGCTGTGTGATTCTGGAGTAGCCAAAATCATAGAGACAGAAAATATAATGGTGACTGGTAGCAGCTGGGGGCAGGGGAAGGAGGAGGAGAGAAGAGAGCATTATTGTTTCATGGGTACGGAATTTTAAAAAATGAAAAAGAGTTCTCAAGATGGATGGTGGTGATGGCTGGTAACATTATGAATGTATTTAATATCACTGAACCATACACTTAAAAATGATTTAAAAAGTAAATGTGTGTTATGTGTACTTGACAATAATGGAAAAACACCAAGAAAAAAAACAGCAAGATGAAATAGACAGCATGATTATACTGGTGGTTTAATATCAAATATCAAATACCAGAAACTTACCTTGAACTTCTAACTTCCAAAATCTAAGCACAACATTTCCCTCCCTGTCTTTCCTGTCACTTCTAAAATCTCTGAATCGAAAACTTGGGGAGGAAGGGCAGACACAGCACATTCAACATTTATTTGTCAACTTAATACCTCAGCGTACACTCAGTCAATGGCTCCCTTCCCTCCTCAAAGGAGTTCTCATCATAATGGGAAAGAGGAGAAGATACACCCCAGAGTCTGTTTTCTGGGGAGTGTCTATATGTCCTGAAGCCCAGGATGGTGTATCTGGAGGTCAGGAAGACCACACACGCAGAGATCAGTATCCAGCCACTGTTCCCCTGAAGTGCTGTGGCTTTACACCTTTGTCCCACAGCTCCTCCATGCTCCATCTCCCTTTAAGTCCCCGTAACTTCCAAGGACCTCTTGCTCTATGACCTGTTGTACCTTCAAAATCCCAAAACTTGTTCCCACCCAGGGGCTTTGCATAGTGCTACCGTGTATATTTGAATGGTTTACTCAGTTCATTCAGGTCTTTGTTCATATATCATCTTGCACAGTGGCCTTTCCAGACTATGTGCAAGCACCTCCAACTCCTTCGCATGCTGTTCCCTTAGCTGCTTTGATGCTCTTGGGATTCTTATCTGACACGAGTACACACATTTGTGCATGTCTATCTTCCCCATAAAATGAAGCTTGCCTACATGCAGGTAGCACCAAACTCTTCATCCTGTGATCTCAGGTTATGAACTGTGTCTGACACCAAATAAGTGCTCAATATTTCCTGAAAGTATGAATGAATGAGCAAATACGTAGGTGAACAATACCCACAATAGGGGCCAGGGGAGACTACAGAGAGCTGGAAAGCACTTGGAGGGAGTGACAGGAAGCCAAGCTCAGGCCCCACAAGCTGTTCCATCAGAGACCCCAGGGCACACAATGCAGAAGGGCATCTGCCCAGTCTTCCACCATGACTCCTGCCCCTTCCATGCTGCTTCTGAGATGCCCCCAGCAGGATAACCAGCTCTGCCCTGATTTCTTTCAGAAAGAGGCTGACCCCTCAGGAGAACTGGGTTAGTTTATCCAAGAGGCCAAAGTATAAGCTGGAGCTACCACCATGCTTATAAAGTCTAAATTCACTAGCAAGCCTTCCCAGAAACCCAACCCCTGCCAAATCTGACCACTGCTTGCTCTGCAGGCTCCCTCCCTGGTCCAGCCCTCCTCTGGGTCACTGTGCTTCTGTCTCCTGGTCTTAGCATCTGCTGTTCGTTCCCCTGCCTAAAACTGACTGCTCCTGGCATTATAAACGGTGCTGCAAGAAGCATAGGAATACAGGTTTCAACCCAAATGTCCCCAAAGAGAAAAATGGATTAAAAATGTGTGGCATATTTGCATAATAGGATACTATTCAGCCACCAAAAAAGACAAACTCGTGCCATTTGTGACAACATGGATGGAGCAAGAAGGAATCACACTAGCAGAAATAAACCAGCAAGAAAAAGAGAAATATAGGATAGCCTCACTTATATGTGGGATATAAGGAAAACATACAAACAGACAAGAAAATTTCAAACAGACAAACTGACAATGGAACTAAAGCATAGAGCAAGGGAGGAGGAGGGAGGGTGAAATCAAGGAAGGGATGAGCACAAGGGAGCATGATGATGACAGTTCACAGGTGACATGGTGGGAGAATCTCGGGTATACTATGATGTAAAAAATATATATGTAATTAATAAAAATAAAATTGGCAGCTCTTCACTATTGCCACTCACCTGCTCAAATACATATCTGAACTGCTTCAATAAGCCTCCAGGGAGGCTCAGATGCCACACTAAGAGCAAGTTCCCTTTGGTCAACTTTCCCCACCAAGTTAAACTTCATCCTGATGAAATCAGTGACAGAACATGTAACTTGCCCATTCAAGAAAGATAAGATCTCAGTAAGTGATGGATCCTGCCTAGGATCCTGATTCTAGGGGCAGCCTTTCCAATCTGCTGATAGAGGCTCCCAAGACCTCCTGTTAAGTATCGTGGGATCTTCTATCCATGAGTATCACAGTCCCTTCCCACCTGAGTGAAAGGAAATTCCCTCTCCCATGCAAATGCACGCCAACTCTCCAAGTATGGCTTAGATTTCATTTCCAAATAAAAGCAAGCATGATTTTATGTGCTAAGCAATGTTAGGGATTGGAGGGAGCTGAAGTATGTAGCCTTTAGGGGCATGGTTTTCTTCTCTCTGCTCTGCAGTTCTTAGGAAATATCGAGGCTTTATTATAAATTGGGAGTCTTCTTTTCCCAACAGGTCCTGTCTATAGTTATTCCCTTGGCACCCTTATTCTGACTGACTCCCCTACTATAGCAGAAGCTCCTCAAAAGCATGGATTGTTTCTTTAGCCTCAGGGTCCATCATAATGCATGGCCAGGGGCTTGCACACAGTACATTCTCAATAAGCTCTGTAGAAGGAATAGCTGATTAGATGGTTATGCAGACGAATGGACAGACATGCTTGCAGAGGAGACTGAGACTCAAAGAAGGCCACCCAACCCATGACTCTGACGTCAATGAATGACTTTCGGCAGGGTTTCTGTGACCCTGACAGGATTTCCAAGATGTGGACACCTCTCCAGAATCCATTCTTCCCTTCCGTTCCTCTGGCAGATTTCCAGGGACCACAGTTTATCTCAGTGCCATTTGGACTAACTTTGACAATGCAAACCATGTCTGGAGTTCTGTATAAATTCAGAGCAGGTGAGCACCCAGCAATCCTCATCAGCCCTCAGCACCTCAGAGCCAACCACAGTCACTACTGAAGACTAGACCCTAGGCTCTCAGTGCACATCTACCATATTTCACTTGATCTGTACACCAGTCCTTGGAAGAAAGAAGCTACAAGTGTCACTTTAGGAATAGGGTAAATAAGGTCCAGTGAAAATAAGTAGCTGGTTCAAAGTCATAGAGTTAGGAATGGGGGGTGGGGAAACATGGACTTAAATCCAGAAGAAGCTGCCCCCATGTTTTAACAGACTCCAGATATCTTTTTACTCCAAGACGTTCAAGAGTGACTGGCTAGTCATCACAGCCCCTGTCCAACACGTTTCCCTATCACAGTCAATCCTTTGAGGTGCTCTGGTGTCAATCTCTGGGTGCCCTGAAGAACCACACCATTTTCCCAGTTGGACTCAAATATTTGACCTGCTCCTGAATCAACCCATCCTGAAAGCCATCTCCAACATGCAGACTTGAGAAAATATCTGGAAGGGGATATTTCAGATTGGGTCTTGGAGGAAGGACATAGAGGGATCCTCAGGTTCAACACATGGAACAGGTATTGAAGAAAGAACCGTACTCTTCTTTCTAGTCCCATTCACTGCATGTTCCAGTTTCAACCTTTACCCTTTCTGGCCTTTCATTCCCATCTGCAGAAAAAGAAAAGAACTGGACACAATACTATGGAGCTTAGGGACAAAGCATACCTGGGACCAACAGATACCATGAGCTAGGGAAGTGTGCCATGAGCTAGGGGAGGAAGTGGGTGCAGGTGATAACAGCCACTTTGGGTAAGCAGAGTGCCATGGCGGGTAGAGGACAGACAACTCCTCTGAGCATTAACTAGTGTCCTTTGCTGCTCTTGTCTCATGAGAAATCTCTTAATTTTTAAATATTGGCTTCCATGGGGCCAAATGGAACCTGTCTGTGGCAAGTTTGGCTTACTTCTTTCCATTATTTATCACCAATGTGTTCACACCTGGGGAGCTGAGACACAGGAAAAAGAGAAGATCAGTAAAAGATGAAGCCAGGATAAACATGTTCATGGCCTTGAGAAAGCAGCTGTAAGGGAAACCTGGGTTTCTGGTGATCACAATCACCAAACTAAAGAACAGGAAGTAGAAAGTCCCCAGCTAAGGGTTGAAGAGACTGTCTGTCCGAGGGAGTCAATTGCACTCAAGGAAAGTGATATGTGTGTAGATATTTGTGCCAAGTCTGGGAGTTCCTTGTGGAGCTCTGGTTCTAAACCTTGAAAGGTTAAGGTGCTCAGAACATAGTCAGTGCTCAATGAAAGACATGCCACCAGACATTTCTGTTTGTGAAACTAGCTTAGTGAATGTAACAGTGGCAGTAGGTGGGACTGCTACAGAAGAGCTTTACAATGACCTCTAAGTGTATGAGGACAGAAGGGGAAGTTACTAGAATCCAATGATAATAAAGGCTATGTGGAGAAGTTTATGTGAAAGTGTCACTTCATAGAGGCATAGAGAACAAAAGGAGGAACTACTCAGATCTCATGCCTCTCCTTTCTTTGATCTGCTAATATTCGTATTGATATGACCACTCTTGGAATTCAACCAGTTGGGAGTCTGGGGGAAGGGAGCCTATTACTGAAATTCACATAGTTCAGTTTTCCAAAAAGTAGGGTGGGACTGAAGAGAGAGAAAATGAGAGGGACACTTATAAGATATCAGAACACTTAGGAAAGGGCCCACTGACATTATTTAGTCTACACCCTCATCTTGAGGAAATATGGCCCCTAATTCAACTGTTATAGTATCAGTCAAAGAGATGATGGGTTTGGATGAGTAACTACTCTTCAATTCTCACATCTTGAAGTGCCAACCACACCCCATTATCAGTCTGGATTCTTGCATTCCTGCTGAGAAGAGCCAGAGGGTACTGGTTCCAGAAACAGTCAGGGCTCTGATACTGAGCCAACAAGACACTAACCTCAGAGAAAACTGAAATGTTTGGCTTTCTGTAGAGGACAAGAGACTGCCTTGCAGGGAACAGAAATGATAAGATGATTTGAGCAGAGACTGGAAAATAAACACAACAACAAAGCTGAACTTTGGCCCTAAAGTCAACAATCTGACCTTGACCAAGCTGTTTCTCAGAGTTCCCCCTCTAAAGCACAGTCACAATCCCTCCTGTCCACTTCCTCAGTCCAACCTCTTCTACTCCTCCTTCAGGATTATTTGGGGCCTAGAAAAGGATCCTAAGTTACAGGAGGTTCCTTGGACAAAATCACTAGAGCTATACCTGATATAATTGTAATCATTCATTATCTAAAATTGAGCTGGACAAAGCTACAAAATAATATTCTTCAAG
This sequence comes from Uropsilus gracilis, assembly GCA_004024945.1. Classification (NCBI taxonomy): domain Eukaryota; kingdom Metazoa; phylum Chordata; class Mammalia; order Eulipotyphla; family Talpidae; genus Uropsilus; species Uropsilus gracilis. Next base: position 114,819 of record PVHY01001220.1, read on the forward strand.
GAATCGATCTGCTGAAGCAATGAACTCAATTAAAATCACTGCTATTAAACATTTTCCCAAGACTGATAGATCTGTAGATTGGATGCTCTTTTCTTTCCCACTGCCAGATCCTTACAAGAAATGCCACTAAGTCTGCCCCAAAAACTTGTGGGAAAACTGACATGGAAGAGACAAGTAGCCACCTTTCCAAAAAGATCCAAGTACAAGGAAGTCCAGATAACATGACTGGGACTTTAGCATGGAGAGAGAAGCTAGTATGTACACTATATTGTATTCCCTAAAAACTACCATGGGAAGAAGACAATTAACCTGAAAAGAACTTCACTTGTCTTCAAGTAAGATGTTACTAACCAGACTCAAAATGTCTAAAGGACTTCCTCGGTCACCGACCAGGCACTCAATCTAAATATTAGATCTCTACTCATGCTAAAAAACAAGAAAGGCTGTAACAGGAGTTATGTGTTCAACAGGCACACACTGTATTTTTCTTAAGACTCTGAGGTCTACAAGAGAGCTACCAGAATTCCCAAAACCAAGCATATTTTGTCACCAAGAAGGTGGAAGGAAGAGGGCATAGAAGTCCACACTAAATCTTCCTGGGAGGACAGGGAGTTGTGGGGTGAGAGAACATTCCGCATATGGGATAACCAAGGTGCCTGCTCATGGATTTGGCCACTCCTCCAAGCTCATTCTCTGCGATGATCATTTTTCTTCTTTATCCCACAGGATACTTCTGCAAGGAGAATGCAGAGCAACTGAGAACCTCAAACTGACTCTTGGTTTTGCAGGACTCTCGAGCCACAGACAGGCTCACAAAGGACCTGTCACACAGTAAGCACATTGCAGCACTTGGATTACTGTATAGGATGCCTGAAAGCCGGCACCTCATCCTGAAATCATTTAATGCCCAAGGTCAAGTGAAGCAAAGAAGGGCGCTCCTTGGTGTTAACTCCCAAAGCCAGCCCACTGCAGAACAATTGCCCCACATGCTCTTCTGAGTAAGCAGTCTCCACCCTGACTCACTGAATCACTCATTCTCTCAGCATTGACCATAGCCCTGTAGCCCGGCCATCGCGTTGCAGTGGGCAAAGGGCAGGCAGGAGCAAAAGGGCAGCTATAGTAGCCCTGACAAGGGACAACAGAGGTCTGAGCTCAGGCACTGTGGGTACAGAGGAAAAGGGAGCAGATGACGCTAAGTAAGTGAAATTCTGGGCAGGGAATGAGTAAGGGGGCCTCTTGTACGATTCCTGGCTTCTGGCTGAAATAATGTGGCAGCATCCTCCCCGGAGGCTTTCTAGTGGAAGAGCAGATCCATAAGTTTAGAGGGAAGAGGAGGACCTCAATTTGATCATGTTGACTTGAAAGGGTCTGCTGAACACTGAGGAAGAAAAACCAGCCACGAGTACAGTTCTGGATGTCATGGATGTGGAAGAGGATACCATGTCACAGGGACAGTAAGCTGGGAACAGTGTCACTAAGAGGTGGGCAAGGAAGAAATATCCCTATGAGGGTTTGAGAGAGAACAGAGATGTGGGAGAGGCAGGAACAAGGAGGGATTAGACATCCCAAAGAGAGAGGTTCTCAAGAAAAACCTCACTGCTCAATCAGAAGATTAGCCAGGAGGGGGCCAGAGGAGGCTGGGATAAGAGCACGTCAGAGGTGATAGATAGCAGTTCTGACCAAAGACACCCTTCACTGAGACCCCCGGTGTGGAGCTTGGCTGCTGCTACCGGTTGCAGCACCCTGAGAAACACTGAGCATCCACTCAGGCCTGCTTCCTGGGAGATGAGCCAGGCCCCAGCTCTTCAGAAATAATGGCCCCGCCCCGTACCCTGGGGAAGACAAAGAAGGATAGCTTTAACAGAGTTGAAGTCCAAATTTTCCCTTTCTTTTCAGTCTGCCCTGTGTGCTGCCAGAACAGGCCAAACGCCAGAAGCAGGCCATGCATCAATGCCTGGTAGAGCGGGGTATTAAAGGAGATGCTGCTGGAAACTGGCTTCTTTCCAACATCCCAACATCCAGGTCCTAGAAGCTAGAGCCAAGGAGCTGGGGCTGTCTCCCTTACCATGTGAATCATAAGTCCTGGATAGTGTCCCCAGCCTGTAAAAGGGACAGTCAGTGCTCTTAGTAGCCTAGTTGCCCATGCCTAAGAAACTGGGAGGAACAGAGACTGGGTCACCAGAGGAGAGCAAAACTGAAGCAGAGGTTTCTGGAGGAAGGTCCATTCTCCCTGCAAGCTGCCTGTCCTATGTCCTGTGTTCAGATTAGGACCTCGAAAGAAGGCGACTCCCCACCAACCTGAAGCACAGACTGACCGTTCTTTCTTGCTTTTCTCCCAACCTCTGCTTTCTATGACATCCAGGGAGAGATGTTTTCAACAGCATGAAGCTAGCAGATGTGGGTATGTCTGGAAGAGGAAGCATGTGGAGGATGGTGATGAGCTTCTCTCCAACTCCACCAACAGCTCAGCAAGGGGAGATGGGTCTGAAGTTGCGTGGGTAGGCATTCGACATAGCATGTATGTCACTCAAGTTTAAGACTGGCCTTCCCTTTTCTAAATCTCCTTATGCCCATTACCTCCATTTATGTAAGGGGCATCCTATCAAGTGGGACAGGTTAAGATCACCCCACCATTTTTTCACATGAGTTCCTGAAAGTCATGGAAGGCAGAAAGCAGCAGACTCAGAGCATGTGCTCTGCATCTTGGTTCTCGACTCTCCCTTTGCTACCTAGTGTCATCTGAGGGTCTGATAGCTAGAATGAAGTTGGGACTGTTCTTCTTTGGGACTCAAGTGATGGTGGTCTTTCTAAATAATGTGGAAACCATCCCGAGGGGAGAGGGCACGGTCCAAAGAAGCTAGGAGACGTTGGATCTCTATGCTAACCCAGGGCTGGAAGAAGACATGGAGAAGCACACACTTGGCTGAACTTACATCTCCATGAAAAAAAAAACCCAGAATCAAGTCCTGGGCTCTGCAGTACTTGGTGGCCCAAGACATTGTTGGGTTTTCCGCACTTCCTGGATCATGGAGCACCTACTTTCAACCTTCTCAGTAGGAGAGTGAATGGCAGTGCTGGACCAAGACAACCGAGAATAAAGGAGGCTAGGAAAACTGGCAGGAGGAGTGGGATGGGATCCTGGGAGCATTGGGGGCCAGTGATCAGGAGCCAGTGTCTCCAAGCAGCTCAGGTGCCATGATTGGGGCTATCGCCCACACCTCTCTCCTGCTCAGATAAGCCAATGAGGATGCATTAGTACTGCAGAGAAATATATTTCATTGGAAATGGAGAAAATTTGTTCTTAGATCCAAACCCCCAAACTCAAACTCCCCAGCCTCAAAGCAAGGTTGTCAGGGCAGCCCCCATGTTAAATTTCCTTCTCTTTTTGCTGCCAAAGTGCAGGGAATTCCCACTGCCCCAGGCCAAGTTCTGGCTCCAGCCCTTCCTTAGACTTAGGTAGTTTGTTCAGGAAGGTAATTAATCTATGCATCCAATAATCTCTCACTTAGCTGCTCCGAGTCAGGCAGATAGCAGTTATGATCTTAGAGAACCTTATGACCTTAGAGAATTGCTCTGATGCTAAGGTCTTCTGTGACTGACAGTCTCAACCAGTAGACTAAGAAGGGAGCAAAGATACTCATGGAAACATGCTAGGAGTCCCGGGTGGGGAAGAGATTGAAGACAATCAGAGAGAATCATCTTTGGAAGCATGTCCAAAGAACCTGATTTTGAGAGCTGGATTCTCTCTGATGATATTCAGTCTCTTTCATCTCATTCTCCTTCTTTCCCACAAGGGTCTCCTAGCAGAAACACTTGCATCCAGAGGACATTCTCCATATGGTAAATGTACCCATAGTGATAGTCATGCCGGTATCATTCTGGGAAGACTTCCAATAGGTACCAAGCACCGTGGTATATACCTATTCTCACGAGGTTTATGGTGGACATATTGACAAGAAAATTCACAAATTCTGTCCTATTACAGGCTATATAGGATCATAAATGAGAAAGAACTACTAAGTCAGACTTGGACAAGAGTGCAGTGCCTGAGAAGGCTTCCTGGAAGAGGGGATATCTAGGTTAAGCCAAAAGGAAGAGTAAGAAGAGATGTTCAGGTGGTGACGCCTGGGAAGGAGGAATGGAGATGAACATACAGTTGGAGTATTTAAGAAATGTGAGTAGAAAAGAGTACAGTTGATTATGCAGAATTTTTAAATCGTGATAAGGTGGGCAGTCATTCTCTTAATGATCATTGGAAAAGTCACTGGCTTAAACAGAGAGGAAGTATCATCAAATTTCCACTCTAGAATGTGTGTTCATGTGATATGAGAATAAGTCAAAACTCTGAAAGGCAGGGAAGGCAGAAAGGTTACTGCAATAATGTAGGCGAGAGGTGGGGGCCTGTGAAGCAGGATGGCAAATGTGCAATCAGAAATAGAGCACATTCATAGCAAAGAGGACAAATCCTTGCGATTAGAAACATTAAGGTTGCTGTGAAGACAAGAGGACAGTTTGCATGTATGACTTTGGTGACTTAATACTAAGTGAGACGAGGATGATGGGCAGCAGACACATTGGTAGGGAGCTATGATATGTAAGAGAGTACTCTAATTAATTTGATACACCTTGGGCTCTCCAAATGGAGCTGTCAGATGTGGAAGACATGTTTGGGTTGCAGCTTAGAGTCTCAGAATCATCAGCATATGAACTAGTGATGGAGTCAAAATGGGAATGAGCTGGCATGGAGAGGGTATGTACAGTAAGAGAAGTGTAGACCCAGAACCGTGTAGACACAGAACACAGCCTCAAAGAAAACCACAGTACCCAAGTCCTGTAGTAATGTCATCCACAGAGTCAGGGACACATTACCCCCCTGATCCTGAGACTCAGATCTCTGTAGAAGACTTCCCCAACATTCCCACACTTGGCCTCATGACAAATGAGCACCACCTATGGTACCCTCACCCACCCTGAGTCATCAGACCCTGTGTCTAGCTCAGAAGCTCCAGGCTAGTAATTAAACTTGTGCCTTAAGTATTAAAGGAAGCCCTCACTTCTCAAAAGTTCACACTAAACCACTTGGCTTTTACAAAAGACCTACATTAGCGCCTGTTTTCATTGCTAAAAGACATCCAAAGAGGACTCTTATTTTAACCAAAAAAGGTGAGAAGTGAAAGAGGAGTTCAGCATTGGTTTTGCAGCAGCCATTCTAGAGACAGTGAGAATACCATACCGGGCAGCTAGTAGCCTGCCAAGCTCCTTCCCCCAGAACTACTTTATACGGGCTGTGAATTTATCATAGCCTTTCTGCTTTTATGATATGTAGGAGTCATTTTAGGTTGTATGTGTTATTTGGTAGGTTATTTGGGGAGATGCTCAAAAACTTTTCCAGTTACCATAAATAAATGGTAGTTGTTTCTTCACTTCATGCCATTTTGAGTTATGGAAGTTATGAAAGTGTTCATAGGAGCACTCTACTTTCAGATGGCAGGGGAAGCCGGTACCTATTGTGCGCTGCAAACCACAGATGATAAATACATAAGTGTACGGGCATAATGGCTTCATAGACTCAGGTGTACACATGCATCCCCTCACAGTAACACACCCACATGTTCCACAGTCAGAAATAGGTCATTTATAGCTAGCTACTCACTCAAGAAGTAACTGTCCCCACTCTGAACTACACAATTCTCACTGCAAACAAAGCAAACCTGAACCAATAAGCCTGAAGATATAACAGTAGGGAAAAGAAGAAAATATTTGTCTAACTTTTCTTGTGTCTTATTCGTGACAAAATTTAATTCTTGCAGCTACACTATAAAAATGTATTTTATGCTTCCACTAGCATGGAATGGGACTCAAAGCCAGGTCTGATTCCAAACATGTCCCCTACACAGCACTGGAAAAATAGCTGTCATCTGGAGAAGGAGGAGCAGAGGTTCTAACAACAGGAGGTGGCATAGTGTGTGTGTGTGTGTGTGTGTGTGTTACACATCTCTATCCTTTATCCATTCAATACATACTCATTGGTTCCCTGACATGGACCTCGAATTGAAGCAAAGCACGTTAATGAGAATGCGCCTTAATTAGGATCCCGTCTACACTGCTTATAAGCCGTAAGCACTTTGTGGGAATCTGATTGAGCAGCCTTGAGAGCAGCTGTCATAACTGCTTGTCAGGGAGAGATGAAGTCCTTGAATTCAGCGCATCTGTGGGAATTGCAGTCTTTTATTTTCTGGCAGGCCCAGCCTTCAAAGGCCACCACTTTACTTTACTTCCACTAACAAGAGATTATCTTTCACAATAGAGCTACAAATGGGACCCTAATTGATGAATTTGCTAATAGCCATTCCCTTTATTGTGGCATTAGTCCAACATGGTCTTAAACTGCACCACACTTGGATCAGCCCCTCATGCAGTGAATATGTTTGACTGAACTTATGACCATCAGGACAGAGAGCTTAAGTCAGTAATTAAACACCCAGTTTACCCCTCCACCTGGGCAATAGCCTCCTCTCTCCTCATCCCCACCCCCCATGCCTCAGCTTCTCTCAGCAGTGACATTGGGGACATTCACCTGTCCTTTAGTTGTCTGCTCCCCATTTGTGACACCCCTGGATAGGTCCAGATTACCAAGATAACTAATCTTTCTTGAGCATTCACTATGTATTTTATGTGAAATAACTTGTTTATTCACATAACTGTTTAATAGTAACAACTCAAAGGGATAAAGTGTTGTTAATGCTTCAAGGCGATGAAAGTTAGGGTGGCTGGGCACAGAGACATGCACAAGCTTCTGAGCAACTGAGTTGCAAGCTGCACCACCCTTGGATCAGCCCCTCATGCAGTGAATATGATTGACTGGACTTATGACCATCAGGACAAAGAGTTTAAGTCAGTAATTAAACACCCAGTTTACCCCTGGGTGTCCAGGGAGCCAGACCCAGAGCGGAGCCCTGAACCCACACACAATACCATCTCAGACCAAGATGGCCGGCGGTCCACCTGGTTTAATTGCCCCAAGAAAGTCCTTCTCCATCCTGCCCACCAAATAGCCCCACAGAGAGGCTAGTCAAGGGCTCTCGTCAGATCCCTGAGAGCAAAGGAATGGCACGCAGAGCCTGTTGCAGACTGACAGGCTCCAAGTGGGCCTTAGGTTCTGTCCCTTGAATAGCAATGCACCAGTTCCCTCGGAACCTCTGAGGCTCCCAGCCAGTGGGAGCTGGGGTAGGGCAATGATGAGCATGACCTTGAAGTCAAGGTTGGGGATACAAGTGAGGCCCATGTCAGCGGCAGAGCTCGCTCCCACTGAAAGAGCCTTGCAACCCTGTGACTCCGGATGTTCTTGGTCAAGGTCATCAAGTCCTGCCATTTTCTCCTTCCTCAACTGCAAAATGAGAAGAAGCAGTGTTGCTTTATGATGCTGGTGTATCATTAGATAAGGCGATGCTGACACAGCACTTGTCACTGTAGCCCACACAAAATAAGGACAATAAAACAGTATCACAGGTTGTAATTATTGCTACCACTCAGGGGAAGTCCTGGTAAGACCCCGGCAATTGAAGGGGTGGAGGCAGTCAAGACAATGTCCAGGAAAGACTTAGAAGAGAGGCAGATGACTTTCATCAACCTTGCAGTTGTTCTGAGGTCTGCTTTCACAGACATTTGCAACTCAGACCTATTATGTGTGGGCTGATTTTGTGGCTTAAGTCTAGCACCACCACCACCACCACCACACACCCCCCCCGAAAGATGTGTGAAGTCCTAACCCCTGCTCCCTGTGAGTATGTGTGCTCATTTAGAAATAAGATCATGATGGATGTGATCAAGCTGAGATGAGGTCAAAATGGACTAAGATGGGCCCTGATGCAGCATGAGTGTTGTCCTCATAAGTAGGAAAGATACAGAAACACACAAAGGGAGACCAATGGGAGCAAAGGGCAGTGATGTGTCTGCACTCACCTATCAACAAGCAATGTCTCTGTCCACAACAAGCAGCACATAGGACCAAAATCTGGGTGTGTGGTGGGCTATGCCACCTGGGGGTGTGTGATGGAACTTTATGGGGCTCCCAAAGCAACAAAGTTGCCTTTTTCCAAGCTTAACCAGCCCTTCAGCTGCTCTGACCTTATCAACCAAAGAAGCTAGGAAATAGGTAAGGAACCAATGCCCTAGGAATCTCCAGAAGAAATGAGCTCTGCCCACATGCTAGACTCCAGAAAATAGTAACAGAATTATTTTGCAATACTTGGTTACAGAAACCCTAGAAAAGGAATACAGGTGATACAACTACTAAGATAAATTTTAAAATAAAGTATCTTCCCTGAAATCTTTACTATTCACTTCTTCCCATCTTGCCGGAAGTCTTTACTATTCACTTCATCCCAAGAAAAAGCTGGATGAAAACTTCCAAGCTCAACGTGGGTAACCTGAGGTCTAGTTCCCCCAGAGGTGGCTTCACTAGGTGAGTATTTAGGGCTGCAGCTTTAGGTATGTGTTGGGCAGGTGGGCAGTATGTAACATGTTATCCCAGGCCCCTGCCACCCATAGGGGACTGTGAAAGAGGGTGGCAGGGTGGTGGTCATGGAAGCTGAAGAAGGAGGCCTGTAAGGAAAAAGTTGGAGCTGATGTCCTTTCCTACTTTATCCCAAAACACCATTTCTATTAAATTCCTGCACTCTTCTCCAGAGTTGATGTTTTTAACCTGCCCCGACTCATCACAGCCTGGTGTGAAGACTAGACTAGAAAGATCATGGATCTTGGGGCCCAGGAAGCCAGAGTTTACTTTCCAACTTCATCATTTGCCAGCTGTGAGATCTTGGACAAGGAACATCAACTTTCTGTGCCTCAATTTCTCCATCAGTCATGGGACTAATGTGTAACTCAAAGTGTGTATATGTATGTGTGTAAATACATGTATATGTATATTTGTAAATATGTGGTATGCATTAGATAATGTGTGTGTAACATGATAGCATGCATTAAAGGAGATGATAATGTCACGAAACATTTTGAGCATTATGGAAAAAGGAAAGTGATCGCATCATATACAATCCTTGGGTCTTACATGGAGAAACACTGGTTTTACATATTACATATCAGACTAGAATGTTAGGGTTCACACACACACTCAAGTAAAGCTTTAAGCCTGAGGCTTAGGAGATATAGGTGACACTGACCTAGGCATAAACATGACCTTGGCACCAACACCATTGAGCTCTGCAGTGCCAACAGGTTTGGCCACCTCTGAGTTTAAATGATTTGTACTTCCATCCTGCTCTCAGACTGTAACTTTATGAAAATGTGCATGTCAGCTGTTTGCTCTTATAAAATTACACTTTTAAAAGCAACCTTTACTTATGGGTCACTCATTACAAATCTGGGGGAGGCTGTGATGCTTAAGGGAAATCTAATAAGAATTGAAGTCAAAAAGCCATTTGACATGGGAAATATCCATTGGGCTGAGTAACATTGGCTAGGCAAATCTCAAACCCTCCTATATGGCTGTTCCCACCAGATGCCTGATATCAGAATATCAGAGAAAGGAGTTGGCATCACCTGAAGCAAAAATTAAGAAAGAGGTTCAGTCAAGCCTCATATAGCCCAAAATACAAAGGTCACCAGGCAGTTTTCATCTCCCTCTAGAGCAGCATAAGCAAAGGTGATGTGGATTGCAACAGAAGAGATGGCATTCACACTTAAGGAAGAATTTCGTGACTACTGAGATGCACAAGGAATTTGAGGAAATCACCTTCTCTGAAGCGTTCTGACTTAACCTGTGAATTAAGTCAGAGCCACAGGCACTGACAGCAAGCCTTCACTGCGCGCCTTCTTTGCTACACGCTCTGCTCTTTGACCACATGTGTTCAGAGAGCTTCAACAATGCCTGCTCTTCACACAACACAGTCCTGCTCCCGGCGCTACCTTGGCAGTTCACATATTGTCATGTTGCCCATTCTCCCCTTGCTGGCTCAGTTGACGCCAAGGTGTAAAAGCTGTTCTTACAGATTGTTGCATGTTCCACACTAGTATGCGGTAATCACTTCACACTGCAGTTAGCAGAGAGGAGGAAAATGAACCCAACTCCTGCACTGGTGATGGGAGTGTTGTGTTTCACCCTTTCTGACAGCCAAAAGCCATTTAGGACTCTGAAAAGCCAAATTTCCTGGTTGGGGGGGGGGATAAAAAGGTGTAAGTATCTTCTTAATTCTCCCAAGCTCACATAAGACCTGGAATCAGTGTTTGCTGAGGGAGAAAATATTGATGTAGATGATAGTTTATGGGTCATGTCAGATTCAGAAAGAAGGGAGTGGGAGGGAGCGTCCAGTCTGTACTTCTTAGGTAGGACTCACCCCTGAGCATGCCATGTGTGCTAAACCCCACACGTGGTTCAATGCACTATATCTCAACAACCTAAGAGGCCTCAGAGAGGTCAGGTTAATTCACTTGTTAAACATGACAACACGTCTGTTAAGTTCAGGGCAGGATCTAAAAGCAAGAAGTCTGGCTCCAGAACGCCCACATTCTTCAGGATACAGGGGTGCAGACCAGCCTCAGCAAAGTGGGCCAGGGTTCTGCCTCCTTTGGCCCTCTTCCCTCAGTCTGTGCAGCAGTACCCCTTGTCTGCTGAGGATATGATCCAGGACCTCCCCAATGGATACCTAAAACCATGGACTTGAACTCTCCCTGTGTTATGTTTTCACATATACATCCATTTCTTATTTTAACCTTGCCACAGTGATTTATAAATTAGGCAGAGGAAGAGATTAACAACTGTGACCAATAATAAAATGGAATAGCAGTGATGAGACACTGTAATTGTTGTGTAAACACCATCTCACCTTTTCCCTCTAAATAGTGTATGAAATATTTTCAAACCACAGGTAACTAAACTCACAGGTAAGGGTGAGACCTGTACTGTCCACACACTTTAGGCTAGAGGTCTTGCCTGTAGGGTCAAATTCACTAGCCAAAATCAGCAACATTCATCTTGCGGGAAGTCAGTCAACTCTCCCCATCACTCACCAGCTCTCACTGGGACACCTAACCTCATTGTCCTATTGTAGGGTTTTTCCCATCCCAAGTTTATTCACTCTCCCTAGGCCAAAGAACCCATCAAACATTCTAAAGCAGTCTTCAAAGTGACTCCTTGCTAAAATTATTTCCTCACTCCTGGGGCTTCTCCTTTGAGGTGCTAAAACCCCAATCAGAGAATCATCACCATAAATAATGCAGGAGGTTTTTGCTGAGATTGGTAAAGCAGGCAGCAGCCCAGAAGGGTCCATTATCCCCAGGGTTAATAACTGGGCATTGTGATTAATCCATTTATCTGCTATTCAAACAAATCCCCAGTAGTAAGAGTCTATAATCACCGAATATTGAACAGGCACAGGAATAACCAGAATGTTCCTGTGTTTAAAGTTGCTGCAACCCCTTGATTCCTAAGATCTTTACTCAATTTGAGTTGTAAAGGCCCACAATAACGTATGTGTAGCAGAGGAGTGGGAGACAGGAAGTGCAATTTGCAGAAAACCAGGAGTGACTAAACGCAGAAGACTCACGAGCTTGTTCACAATCACAAGAATCAATTCAGTCAACACTTATTATAAACCTTTGTTATTTGCCATGTTTCTAACAATGTTAAAAACAGAATACAATCCCCCTTCCCCCAAGATTCATCACCTAACTGCAGAAATACATATAAAAAACCAACCACTGGATCTTGTAATAGGGAATGTGAGAAACAGATTTGGAACACACAAGAAGTCGCTTTCTTCCTGGTGGAAGAGGCTGGTACTGAAGTAGCTCTCTTCCTGGCAGAAGAGGCTGGTACTGGACTTGGGGCAAATAACAGATCTGGGTAGGCTGCCCACAGGAAGTGAACTTGATTTGGCTCTAGCATCCCTCCTTTCCCTCATACCCAGGGAAAAGGAGCAAGATCAGCCCAGGCTGAGGGAAGAGTACACACAAAGTCTTCAGCCTGAAGTGGGTGGTCTGTGCAGAGAATTGCAAAGAGTTGGCATTAAAGGAATCACACTGTGTTAAGGAAATAGAACTCTATCTTGTGTCCTGTAGGTAAAAGGTCAGTATGGTAAGTTTTTGCAGCTTCTGATCATGAGCAGATTTGTGCTTCTGAAAACCTGTCAAACAGTGATCAGGAGGTTAAAGTAGAGACGGAGATCAAACTTTGAGGGGCTAATATCTTGGTGAGGGCAGAGATAAGGATGCCCTGAGCAGAGAAGTGAGAGGAAAATAGAGGAAATGCGAATGCAACTAACCTAGCTACATGCTTATTGTGGGCCAGGATACTTGTGTTTCCAGCATTTTCTGAGAGCCTATGCCAATGGTACCATAAAGAAAAGCAGTTCCAGTCAGCACAAGGGAATGGAGGTCCAACTGCATAAAGTTGGGGTCACCCAATGCCAGCCATGCCCAGCAAGTCTGTGTCCTGGGTGGTCTAGACTTTGCTTGTTGAAGGTGGTTAGACTTAGAACAGAAAGAGTTTTATTTCTCACTTTCTCCTTCCTGCTTAATAATTGAAATGTCTTTCCTTATCTCTACCTTGTGAAAAAACAGTTTTTCACACCATTCTTACCTCCCCCTGACATTGCATCTCTCCAAAGTACTTTTGTCTTCCCCACTCCTCTCTTACTCCCATTCACATATGGCATCTTGTTAGAAATAGCAAATATAGGGCGAAGGACAGTGAATCACAAGTGGGGCCAATTAGTGTCCCAAGGCTGACTCAGTCAATCAGATGACCGTCAGGAAATACTTGACCTCTTGGCTTCAATGTCCTCATCTCTAAAATTAGTATGAACTTTTGTTTATCTCATGGGGCTGTGAAGATGGACTGAGATACACTCTTGTTAACAACAACAACAAAAGCAGGGAAAGGAGTTACAGACTTGTAGGGATTAAACTGCATCACTATCTACCAGACTGAGAGCTCCTTAGAGGCCTGGTGGTCTTCCTCTTTGGCTCTTGGGCACCTACACTCCTAGCACAAAGTCAGTGTTTGATGATAGGTTGCATTAAGGACCACAACCAACTGCCAACACACATGTGTGCATGCTTGTGTTTGTGAGCACACACACACACAAACACATCCCACAGAGACAGCCTTGCTTCTCTTTCCTGACATAAATGCAGCAAACCTACAAAATCCACTTTTGGAAGTACTGCTCTAGTCCTGGCTTATTCCAAAAACAGTTCCTGGAGGAAAATCAAGTGATTGTCAATCTGCTTGGATGCCTCCATTGGGCGCCTTTGACCAAGTGTGCCTTGCTCTCCTTCTCAAGGGAACTTGCTAAGAACTAAATCTCAGACACACTCCCCTCCAAGGAGCCCCAGCTGGGTCTGCCCCTTCCCCCACCGCATGTGTGGGCGACCGAGGGCCACTGATTTTTTGCTCACAGGCGCTGGGCTGCTTCTACTGCTGTTTTCATTGATGCCTTGAGCAGAGCTGGCATGTGCGACTGCTGCGAAGTATGGGGGGGGGTGCGCTGAGTGGCGGAGGAAGCAAGTAAAAATAGCCTGGCGCGCAGCGCTCTGCCGGCCCGGACGCCTTTAACCCTGGGCGAGGTGGGGAGCTAGGAGGCCGTGGCAGTGCACTGCGGAACCTGGCAGGGGTCTACACCCCAAACCCTACAACAGGGGTGTGGGGGCTGAAGACCCGTGAAAACTTTTTTTTAGAAACTGAGGGGGGTGGGGGACGGTGGAAAGGATTTTCTTGCTCCCACCGTTCCAGCCACCTGGCTGCAAGGACTGCTACGTGCCCGCTAGTCCAAGACTTTGCACAAGTGCAGCCTTGACTCTGAGCTATTTTTAGAAACCTCTTCCACGGGTGGGCGATCAGAGGGAGGAGGGCGACGAGATTGGCAAGGCTAGCTCTCTGCTGTAAGGCTAGGCGCCCTGCACTACACATCATTCTAATGTCTGCTCTCCGGTGGGGGTGGGAAAGAGGAAGTGGCGAGGTGACCGCCCGCACACCGGCTATGCCCTAACTCAAGGAGATGGCATTAGCTGCTGAATGCCCTGCTGTTTTCAAGCCCCAGAGCGTGTTTGTTTCAAAATCGACAGTTGCCAGATGCACGCTGCTTCTAGTCGCTCGCTGGAGAATGGGGGTTTTAAAAGCTTTGCTGCCTACGCTGTGGGGCAGGGGTTAGCTGCAGTAGTTAAGACCTCCAGGGAAGAAGGTCCACGAGGGTCTCTGCACCTTTTTGCATTCCAGCAAGACAGAGGGACAATCCCCGCGCCACACCTCCATCTCCGCCCCACGCTGCATATGGGTAACCATATGTGAAATGTACGGCAGCCCCACCAGACACCCGGCTATTAATAGAGCCCGGGAGTTTGCTCTCCGTGTCTTTTTCCTGCCACCGAGTAAGAGATGATCTTCACACACATACCCCACTCCGCCCCCACCTCGACGCACCGTGTCTCCAGGAAGGTAAGGGGGCTGCCCACGCTGATCCCCTTCGTGACTACAGGTGCCCAGAGCCTAAGGAAGGACTAGTCCAGTTGTAATGACAGCAGGCCAGTGAGAAGCGAGGGAACACAGCCGCGAGTACTGGGACGCGAAACCTAGCCGGGCTCTCTGCGACTCAGGACAGCTATTGGGTTGCCGAAAGCGTGGGGGAGCGGGGGGCGCAAGAGCGCAATGCGCGAAGCTAGAGCGACCTCTCAGAAGCTGCTGCGGGACGAGAGGCTGCAGACCCACTTCTGCCTGCAGCCGGCTGGGCTGCGCGCAGCCCCCCACCGTCCGCGCGGCCGGGCTGCGGCAGGAGCGGGCGCTGTCCCTGGTGCTGAAGGTGGCCGCGGCCCCGCACGCTTCCTGGGTTTAGAGTTCCCCGAAGCGGCTCTCAGAGTCAAGGATGGCATACCTCACCCCAGCCCGGATCTGGGCCGGAAGGTCTGTTGGTGGTGCCCGAGTCCCCCCACCCGCTCGGCTTGCCGCCCCCCCCCCTCCAACCCCGCGCGTGGCTGGGAGCTCTCCGCGGTGCTGCGGGCACTGACTCGAGCCTGAAGGGTAAAGCTAGGCAGTAGCCAGAGATGGTCAAGACACTGCAGGAAGCAGGATCACCCACCCTGACATGCACAAAGCTAGGACTCTGGAGCCAGAGGAGAGGACGGGGAACCTGGCCGCCCAGGATGTGGGACTTGAGAAAAAGAGGAGCGAGGAGTGGGTGACAGGAGAGGGAGATGGGGTGAGAGTGACTCTTTTGCATTTTCAAGAGGGAGGGGACCTGAGATAGGCACTGTCTTCCCCCCACCCCAAGACACACACACACACACACACACACACACACACACACACACACACGGCCGGCAGAAGCAAGCGGGATGGAGCTGGGGAAAGTTTGGCACTAGGTGCAGAGCAGCGGCGCCCGCGGCGGCGGCGGCTCGGTGGTCAGGGTGGGCGACGGGGGTCGCTAGGAGCCCCGGCCCTCTCGTCTCCTTACCTCCGTGTTTTCGGCAGCGTTCTCCGCCATTTTCCTCCTTAGGAGCAGGCAGCGGGAGGAGTGTTTCATGCCCATAAGCGCCAGCAAGGGTTTGGCGATAGGGATAGTAGAGAAAGAGAGAGCTGGTGTAGCTTTAAAAGAGAGAGAGAAAAAGAGAGAATGGGAGGGAAAAAAAAAAAAACCAGCCCAGCCCCTCTGCTGGAGCGTCAGCCGATACAATCCCCACGGTTGAGTCTTTTCTGCAGTCTCCACTTTGTTTTATTTTCCTCCTTTCTCATCTGCTTCGGATCCCTCCACACAGTTCCAAGTTCGCCTTGCGCTCCCGACCCCCTCCCCGCCCCTCTCCACCCGCGCTGCGGGCTAAGCCGGCGCGAGGCAGCCCTAGAGGCTCCGCGGCGGCGGCGGCGTCTCGTCGGCCTGCTGCTCGCAAAGTCCGGTCGGCCGGAGACAGCCACCAACTCCTCTCAACTTCTGCGGATCCGCCGGGTGAAGCAACACGCTTCCTGCGCGTCTCTCCTAGGGGCTGAGCCGGGTGAGTGGGGGCGGGGGAGGAGGTTCGGTAGAGCAGGCGGCTGCTGGGCGCAGACCAAGGGCCCCCAGCGGCCCCGGGCCCGCCCCTTCCCTCAGACACCGGGGTCTGTCGGCCGCCTCCACTGCCCGGCGCTGAGGACAACTTGCGCAGGGGCAAGGGCTGCGCGGACGCCGCAGGGCCACCAGCGAGACTCAGAGGAAGGAGGCGCAGCCCGGGTCTTGCGGGTTCTTCAGCCCCGGGGTGTGCGTCCTCCCACCCAGGACAGCTCCGGGGAAGATTGGGCCCCGTTACCTCACCTCCACCCCCACCCCACCCCCACTCCCCAACTCCCTACTCCTCTGCCAATTCCTGGATCCTTCCTGGGCAAGGGTTTGGGAAGCAGTGGGATGTGTTGGGGGGAGGGGGGGTCCTTAATGCCTTCAACTCTAGGGCTAAGTGTGGAGTCACTCTTTTATCCTTCTCTTCCTCCCTGTCCAGGGCACTTGGGGCTCCAGGTCTCTCAGGCTGAGAGGGTGGCAAGAAGGTTCAGTCAGAGGTGACCTGGGAAAGAGGTTGGGGATATGGAAAATGGATGAGCCTGTGTTCTTGCCCCCCACCCCAGTCTTCGATGGCAGTCCCCTACCCACACATTTCTTTTCTTTCTCTTCACCCCTCCCCCCACACACACACCAGCAGATTTTGAAGTCCCTTTTATGGGAGAGAGGGAGGATATCACCTACCCATTAGGATTCTCTTGGTCCTTCTTTAAAGGGAGTTTGGGCGGCGGCAGAGGGTGTGAATTTTTATACAATGTATGTCTATCTTCACTTTGAGAGCTTTTTTTTCTCTCTGTCTTACTGGCCATCTGTCAGACTGGTGAGAGCTAGAACAAGGAGGGGAGCCCACTCTGTTTCTCCCCCTTGCAACAGGCCACTCAGGCTGACTCCTTCAAAGACAGCTGCACGTTCATGCTTTCAGCCCACAAGTCAAGGACAGGGTCCTGAAAGATGCTTCTTGAACATCTGGCCTTCTTGGCTTCCTTCCTGGGTTACACGGAGAGATCAGTTCTGCATGCATGCCTATTTGTTTTTTATCATCACCTTTGACAGCCGCGAAGTGTGAGCCTGATTATCCTCAACTCACCCCAGAATCCATTGAAGAAATGGGCCAGGATCTGGGGATGCCTTCTGCTCCTGGTCCTCAGGGAAAGAGAGGATGCACCGCAATAAGCAGAAGTGGGAAGTGAGGAGTAGGGAGAGAAAGAGATGGAGAATAAGGGGAGCAGAGAGCTGCAAGAGGCTTGAGTAATGGTAGGGTGTGTGTCTTGAAGGAGTAAATTGAAACAGTGTCTTTAACCTCCTTAACCTTTTCCTTTCTTAGATCATAGAATTGGATTCCTGTTGAGGGTGAGAGAGCAGTGTCGTTGGCAACACCTTAGTCATTCTCTTTCTCATCCTGTCCACAAAGTACAGAAGGTGGCCGAGAGATAAATGAGGTGATGCTAAGGAATATCTTTTACCCTCTTGAACCCTATTTTCTGTAATATCTTTCTCAGAGATAAAAGATTGGGACACAGTTCACCCTCTGCCAATAGAGCCTCAGTACCTGTGCCATCGAAGGAAGCCAGGAAAGACAGGACTCTTCCAGCTGCTTGACCCAATCCTCTCATTTACAAATAAGGACCCTGTGATCAGAGAGAGGGTATTTGTCCCTGATCCTTCTGCCAACCCAATGGAGGGAACGTCTAAGAGTAGCTCCACAGCCTCCTGGTTTTCAGTCCAACACTCCCCCACCCCACCACACCCCACACTGCTCCTGCCTATGCATCCATTCTGTGACTAACCAGGGAGGAGGGGAGCTGAGACAAGCTCCCACCGAAATAGGCTGCTGCCTGTGCGTGATTATGTTGCTATGAGAACCTCAGTGGGTGTGTTTCCTCTGTTCTCTGTTGAAATCTTTTGCTTAGCTTGGCTTCTCCCCAAGCCCAGACACAGTTCTCTTTCAAATGGGGAGTGGAGAGACTGAGATGGAAAGCTGCCTTCTTATGGCAAGAGTTTCCTATTCCAACCACTTGATTCAGAACCAGTCTGGGCTTGCAAGTGAGGACCATCAGTCACCAGGGTGGTTCCATAATATCTGGAGGCCATGAGTGGACACTTTGTATACTCCAGGCCTCTGTTGAGGTGTCATAGAGCTGAGAGGCGTGACTGACCCTACTATGTTCCCTCCTAGTTACAAATTCACAAAGCAATTGCTACATGAGGAGACTAGGTTGCTTACCCAATAAAAGACTGTCTTACCACCTTTCTCCTGGAAGGATTGTGAAAAGTCATAATGCTTGGAAAGTACCTGGCACATAATAGGCATTTTAGAGTAATAGTTCCTTACCATGCAGAGGCACTATATCATTCTCCCTCTCTCTTGCATATACTACACTATTTACAAAGTTAATTATTTCAGTCACTCCAAAGTACTTGGTGGGCATCTTGTATATGCTTCACTCATTCACAAGCTTTGAACTTAATAGCAACAAAAATGTTGGACTGACCAGTGAGGAGCTCTTACTCACTGGGAGTGCTGTAGCAGAAGTTTTGAAGAGATTTTTATGAGAAGAATGCATTTGTGATAACAAGACAAACAGGAAGCTCCCCAGGTCATAAGTTGCAAAGTAATCTGGGTAATCTGGTAATAGGCCCTACCAGGGGGAAGGAGCCTCAAAACAGAGTTTGTTTGTACCATTTATCTTACAGTACATCTTCCATATGACAAAATGTATTGAATAGTACATATGAAATGCTTAAAATGATGCCTGGCACCCCAAGAGCACAAACATCAAGTAGACATGTGCTGGACCCTGTCTAGGATCTGAGTTAAACTTATGTGTCGGAGACTCTTCTCGGTTTAATGCATTCTCTTGTAGTTCTTTCAGCGATTTTTTGAGGCGGGAACAGTTATATCCCCCCTACAACAGATGAGGATTCAAAACCACAGAGAACTGTTCAAGAGTTGGAGTCGGGATTCAAACGTAGGAGGCCTAATTCCACAGCATGACCTTCAAGAGGTTAACCAGGTTCTGGCATGGCAGTGGATCTCAATCTTGACTGCACAGCAGAGTCATCTAGGGAGCCTTACATATACCAATACCTTGGTTCCTCTGCAGAGATTACCATTTAGTGAGGCCTGGGCACCAGGGTTTTTTAAGTTCCCTAAGTGATTTAATGAGCTAGATGGGAGCCAAGCCAAAGCAGCAGTGCCAATACCTGGTGGAGCCTCTAGGTAGACCCAATACCTGGGCGGTTCTGCACAAAAAAACCTCTCTAGCCTTATGTCTCCCAACCCAAGGCCCAGTTATCGCTTATGCTGCATTTTTCATTGGAGGACAATTGGATAAGGATATTTGAAGAAGATTGAAAGATCCACTAAAAAAGATCTTTAAGTTACAGAAAGAGCCCTTCTCCCTAAATTACAAGAATCCCTTCATTATAGAAAGGCCTGTTCAACACAGAAGCCCTTGAGAACCACCAGTTGTGCTGATGGTAGAACTAGCATACAACGATTTGAACAGGACTCTTGGAGAGGGATATCATTGGACGGTATCCAGCTTGAAATGTCATAGAAGTGAATTACTTATCTCCAAAAGGGCTCCATTAGACCAGTTATTTGGCATAACTGATGAAAACAGCAGCAAACTTTAGACGGCTGAGCAAGACCTCTGAGGTTCTGCTTGTATCATGTTGATTCTGAGCCCTCCGGGTGGTGAGAACTACTGGTGAGTAGCTTAACCTCAGGAATCAACCAACACTTCCTTTGCTGCCTTCCCAAACCAAGTGCCCCTGGAATTGGAAGGCAGTTTCTCTTACCTGCAGTCCATAAAGCCTAGGAAAATCTGGACAAATGTGATTGCTGCAATAAAAGGAGATGTATAAGACATGCCATGTGACTCCTCTCTCCTCCTCCTAAAGGAGCCTCACATTTGATCGGGCCTCACATATGGCTAAGACATGCTGCAGTGAATCCATGACTCCTCAAGAATCAGGCCACAGTGTTATTCATCACCGCCACATAGCAGTTAACCCAGCAGTGTTCTCAGTGTCATCTGGGTCAGGTGGGAGCCAAGCCAAGGCTGCAGCAACCAGCTACCTGGCGGAGCTTCTGCCCTGTCTCACACCTGGGTAGTTATCCTATCCAAAGCCCTCTGCAATCCTATTTCTTCCAAATCCAAGGTTCAATTATTTCTTAAACTAAATTCCAGAGAGCAACTTACAAAAGTGCCATCAGTGCCCGCAAAGTAATTTGGGTTCCTTTTTCCTTTGGTCATTAAAACCAGAATGTTTCTTCTTTGATAATATCTGATTAAATCAATTCTTTGTGGTTTTGTGCTGGATATGACATTATTTTAATAATATTTTGGAACATTTTCTTAGTATCTCTGCACTAGGAGCTTGTTCCTTAATATCTTAAATTGCCCTTAAAAAACTGAATACCAGTGTTACTTACCTTTCTCTCAAGGTGAGAAGGCCCCAAAACCCATGTAATATGCTGATGATAGAACTCAAATTTCTCTGGAGAAGTGCAAAGACAGTAAAATATTCTTCCTAAAATGCTATCACAATAGAAAATAGTTTTTCTTTTGGTTGAGGATGTATACTCCACTTCTTTGAAATTTTGCATAATGGCTGAATTTTTTCTGAAAATTCTCTCCTGAATTCCTCCCCCCCCCCCAGAAATCAAATCAGTCCATCCAGTGCAATAACTCAATACACATTTTCTTCTATTAGAACTTATATAGTGATCATATAAGTCAAGTACTGTAGTAGGTATTCTCAGATGAGAGATGAAAAGACATTGATGACACATCTTCCAGGAAGAGATGGTTATAGATTCAGACACAATAAGGAGTTTTGTGAATTGGTTCTTATAGGTTAAATATAGCTATAATCTATGGCTTATAGTCAGGCAAGCCTGAAGTTTCTACTGATTTGTTTAGGGATACCCTGGAGGCTTTAGGACCTGGACCTAAACATAGTAGCCTTCAATCAAATAAGGCTGAGAACTGTTTTATTTTTTTAATCAAAGATAACAAAGTCCTTGTGAGCCTCCAAATCTTTTGTAGATGAGAAAGCTTTTTTCTGCAGCCTTGGTCCTTCAACTATTATCAAGTGCTGATGTAGCATAACAAGTATCTACCCTAGTACAGAACTGATCTCTGGTGTTTCAAAAGTAGCTCCACTTGAAAATACGCAAAGGGAAGAGATAGCTAAACAAAACTGCTTTATTTCATGCTTCCTTTCTGAACCACTTAACCACCCTGAATTCTTTTCTCTCTTCCAAGAGTTTTTTTTTTATTTAAAATTTGGTAAACTCTTTTAATTTATAACATTATCCCTCTAGAATAATACTAACAGTTTGCTCCACACCCTCCATCTTTTCCCACATGCTTATATATATATATATATATATATATATATACATATACATAAATACACATACATTATACATTTTGTATGTTTGCACTATGTATATATTACATATATTATCTATATTTTATATTATGCATTGTGTGTATATATTATATGTATAACGTATCTTTAAATATGCGCTATTGGTATGTGTCATAAGAAGGTGAAATCATATATATACATTACTCAGTTACTTGCTTTCTTCATAGAAAAATGTATTTAAATTTTTCAGGTTATTACATGAAAATCCAAGTTACTTTAAAAGCTGTATAGTGTCTTATTGTGATGATAAATCATACTTTTAACTAGCACCCCACAACTGTCAAGTTATTTAATGTCACTCCAAGTAACATTGCAATAAATGTTCTTTTACATATGCCCTTATAAATAGGAGTTTTTATTTTCACATGATAGTTTTCCAAAAATGGTGTCATTTTAATATATTTTGTCATGTCCTTGCCAAAATTTGATTTCTCAGACAGTAGCTTGAATTCTTGGAAGATACTTATTCAACCCTCCTGCCCCCTTTTCTGCTTCTATGTAAAGTGCAAAAACACCTACTACATGCAAAGCCCTGGGTTAGGCATATGAGAAGAAAGATCAGTGAAATAAAAAACAATCCTGGTTTTTAAATTATTCGGAAAGGATTCACAAAAGACACTGGTGTGGGGTACTTTTCCCTGGAGAGTAGTCATACTGCTTCCAAGTGCTTGGTGGTAAGGCATGAATTTGATGTCACCAAGATGTTCTGTAACCTGAAAAGCCATGAATATAAAAACAAATAGATAAAAACAACATTGGCATTTATGACCCATCACTTGGGGGGATGACCACAAATAATACTGATGGTCACCCTCAGCTCCTTTCCCTCCCAGAAGATGGGGCCTGAAGGAAAGCATGTACTGCCAGCAATGTGCCCTCCCTGCCTGTGCAGGGTGCCCAGTGGAGCCCACACTTCCCCTTCCCAGGAAGCCCTGTTTCAGCTCCTTTTCAAAACAATAGTTGCTGCATTCGAATTTGTCTCTAAGACGTGACACCCTCCCCATTATCCTTTAACCAAGGAAACCAAACTTTCCTATTTAAAGTCTCTCATTTGAGTCTATCAGAGGATGCTTTAAAGTATGAGAGAACCCGAGAGAGAGAGTGCAAAAGGAGGGAGATATTGGGCAGAACCTGGGGGAAGAAGCATGCATTTTGTGGTCTTATAGACTGGGAAGTCAGTCTCTGCATCCGCGAGAAAATGGAGTAATGGTGATCTCTCTCTGGCAGAGAGGCCCTGAGGATAAAAGGAACCTTGGAGCTGAATACCCAGTATAGCATCTGGGAAATAGCATTCTTGAAAAAGCCAGTTTCCTCCCTCACATCTCAGACCACCATGTGTAGCCACAAGGGACAGAAGCCAAGGGTGATGTGGTCAGCATACCTGTGCCCCAGGTCCCACCCCTGCCACTAAATAGCTGGGTGACCTTGAGAAAGTCCCTCTCTGAACCTGTTTCCTCTTCTTTCACAAAAGGCTGGCCTGAGACGAGCCCTTCATCCCCTTTCTGCTTTGTCATTTTCTGAAAGGTGCAGATGAGGATTCTAACCATACCCAAATCACAACAAAGACTTGGTCTCATGCATCTCAGACAAAAAGTCATTCTGATAGCCTCCCCTTCCCACTTATGAGAGGATATGTAAGTGAAGTCACATTCCTGTTGGATCAAAGGAAGCATGTAGGTCCTGTGCATTGCAACAGTCACTCCACCACTGGGCTATGAGCAGGTCTTTCCAGAGGCTTAAAGGTTTCCCTTTTTATTTGCATCTCGCACCCTCAAAGACAGTAGGCAAGCCATCATTATAGCCATCACTGGATTGCACCAAGTGCTTGTGGGAACTGACTTCTGTGGGGAACCAGTGAATTTCCCAACAACCCAGTTACCTGACGGCAGTGAGCACAGACAGCCCCATCAGGTCTCCATGACTATTATCAGCATATACACAATGCAAATCAGCACAGTACCCACAAATCACTTCCCCTGGACTCATTTTGTGTACCCAGATACATGCAAATAGGATTTCTACCTGTCTAATGATTCTTGGCTTCCAAACATATTCAAATGAATGTGCAGTTCCTTAGCAAGCAATGGTGGTTGTGAATGACAGGCTGGAGAGTAGCCACGAGCTTGCTGGAGGAGCCAGCCTGGTCCCCCTCTTACCAGGGGCGGTCCACTCTGGGGCTGATCACCTGTAGGGAAACCAACATCAATCATCAGCCTACCAGTCTGCTCAGGGTCAGGGATTATTTGTGCATTCCAACAGGAAAAACTCCATGGAGGTTAGGTGACATTTTTACAAACCACCCAGCAAGAGGAAAGCAACGTTGATTTCTCAGAACATCTGTGCTCATTTAAATCACATGCAATTGTGTGTTCAGAGGGTAGTGCTTTCATCACCTGGGGTAGAAAGACTGCTGGCAGAGGGGAGAGAGCTCTCCCATGGATGTTGTTTCTTCTCTCCTAGGGTCACACAGATAGAAAGGGACCCAGGGACCTCTGAAGAGCCACTGCAGGTCAACCATCCACTTTGAGCCAGATTAGCCCCCTGAATTCTCCATGTTACCCCACTGAATTCTCGCACTACCACCAGAGGCTACTTGTTGTGCCATCCCCGTTGTGTCAGTCGGGAAAATAAATGACTCAGGAAGGATAGCTTGCTTGAGTCTCAATCCAACAAAGGGATCAAGTCCCACTGGAGTCTCTGCCACGTATCTCTGCCCAGTCTTATTCCCACCCTCCCGTCCGCCCAGGGAAAGCAGCACAGACCTCAAAGTAGCACAGACCACGTGTTAAATCCCAATTCTACTATTTTTAACTCTACAACTTTGGACACTTCGCATCACTGCTCTGTAAAGCCCTAAACCTCCCGAAAGTGTACAAAGAGGTGGGCCGGGTCAAATCTGCAACTCTGAGCTGTAAAGTGCCTACACAGAACCAGGCTGACGGCTGATCTCAGTGAATGAGGATGGTGGTGCATGGTCCAAGGCCAGATGTGACTGACTTAACTCTGCAGCACCGCATCTGCTGTGATGGCAAATGCTTGGGCCCAAGGACAAGTGCAGAAAGAGCACCCTGCTCCAGAGGCCAGAGTATCTGTCAACCTGGCAATGACTCTAGACAGGGTGACTCCATCTAAATGGCACCTGTCAGCCTGTGTTCTCGCTGCTGCTCTCCCTGTCACATCTCCTTAGTGTCTGCTCGGAGCGGGCTCCCGTGGGCTTGCACACCTGTCTCGGCGGGGACAGGTTTGGATGGTTATAACTTCTGCAAAACTCAGCTTATGAAGAGGCCACATCCTCCAGGAGACCACATTGGGACTTAATGACTGTGTCTTGAGCAAATGTGGGATTGATGACAGGGAGGAAGGAAAGATCAAGCATGTAGTCTAGTGGATGGTGGAGCAGGGAAGAGGAGGGAGATGGAGGAGGATGGTATCAGAACAACTTTGCATCTAAGTCTCACCAGCCTGCAAAGATGCCGTTTTCTTTTCTTTCTTATTGGAACAGATCTGGGTCTCTATCTTCTTCCTTCTTTCAGGCCTTGAAAGGTTCAAAGTCATGGTTTCCAGCTGGCAAATTCTGAGAAGATCGAATCCTCCTATTTCTCAAGGCAGTTTCAAGCCAGATTGGGCATCCCCCTTCCTTCTCCTAGTCGGGTAAGGCAGTCCCTGCAAGCCGTTCTTGCCACTGCCCTTCCCAGACCAAGGCGAGGCTTTGCAGTCCCAGAGAGTCATGAGTGTATGTGAGTTAGTAGGAGGGAGATTTAATCAGTGAGCTACTGGACTTCTCCAAGCAAGGTCAAGGGATCCTTTCTCCAGTCCTGAGACAGAGTTTACTTTTGTCTGAGGGTAGCTGAGGCAGAGTAAGAATGACGTAAGAGGAGCTCAGACAGAAGCAGGCCTCTCCAGCCTGGAACATGTTAAAGCACCATGACCCCAAATTCCTCTTTTCACCCCTCCCTGACAGGGAATCCTTTCTACCCACATGCTCTCTAAAGACCCCTGTCCTCAGGGGACTCTAGGAAACCCTGCAGAAGCCCATCACATGAACTCACAGTTAGTCTTGTGTCTTTGGCTTCACTTCGCCAGTGTCTGGAGTCTCGAGGCTGCCTCCAGGAATCTGGTCTTTGCCCACAGGACAATGTCCCTCATGAGGATGCAGATGACTGTGCCAGGACAGCTGGTTCCCGGCATGCCCTGTAGCTTCCGGGTGCTGCACAGAAGCAGGTGCCTCCAAGCTCTCATCTACTGCTCAGTCCCATCTGGCTTCAGGGAAGAATAGCCTTTTCTGTTTCTACCCATGACCTTCAGTCTTCCAAAGGGCATCAGGTGGAGTATGGATGACACACCATGCTCTCTTCTCATCTTCCCCTTCTCCTGTTTTACTTGTGAAACAGTAGCACAGATGCCTCCTTTCCTCAACCAGTGGTAAAGATGCTCACACAAGTCAATTCAAATGAAAGCAGTGGGAAGAGGGTGGGGTGGGCTCTGAACAGATGGGCCCCAGCCAAGTGGGATATCAGCCGTCAGCCCCACTCCCGCACCAAGCTGGGCCTCCTCTGACAGCAGTGGGTGTGGGCAGCCCTGGCATTACCTTCAGGCTTCCAGACCTTTGCTGCTGCCCATGATGGGATTTTCACCAGTGCCCCCAGGTCACATTATCTTACATCTTCCCTTCAGCAGGTGGCCACACGTATGGAATGTTTGTGACAGGGTGGACTTGTCCTCAGATTTCATTGAGTTCTAACATCCCTCTGCCAGGTTTTTCCTCTGTACCACCACCACCAGCAGCCTTGGGTATCTACTGGAGAAACAGTCCTTCATTGTGGTTTATCTGTTTATTAACGACCAGCTGTTGGTGACCTTGCCAGAAGTATTTACATTTTAAGAGGAGACTCTGGAAGCCTGCTTCACCTCCAAGTTGCAAAGGACTGAATCTCTAATGGTGGAAGATCAAGCACCAGTTATAGGGCTGGTAGAAGCACAGCTTGGGGGCAGGAGTTCACCAGTCCTCTTTCAAAACACACACAGTGCACTCATGGTACAGCCACAACCAGTAAGTAAGTTGTACCTGTAATAGGCAGAGAAAGCCTGGAGCCCCACGAGTAGACAGGAGGAAGCAACAAAAAGAAATTAGGAAGCTCAGATTGGAATCCCAGTGCTGCCCTAAGATCCTGATTAGCCTGGGGCAAGAAGGGAATCAAGCCAGGGACCCCTGAAATGGGAGTGAGTGGGTAAGTTCTATCCATGTCCTTAGAGCCCCTTGTGGCCCTTGTTTTCATCTCTTTCTCTGTGACTTCAGGTGGTTGGGCAAGCTCAATTCCCTTCCAGCTCCTCCCTTCACTTATTGTGAGCCCTGTAGCTGGTGTTTGGAGTAGATTCTGTGCCCAGCTCTCCAGACAAAAAAGAAGCAGAGCACTACTTACTGTCTTTAAAGATGTTTGCCCTAAAAAGAGAGAGGGAAGCTTTAAATACCACCTCTTCTCCTTGAGGAACTCAAATGCTCACAGTCTCCTGGTAAGAATGATGTTTGAAAATACTGCATTCAAGCCAAGCTTGCTGGGATGGTCTCTTTAGCTGGGAGTATCTGGAGGCTCACACTAGCTTGTGTTCTGCCCTATCCCATGCACAGAAAAGGGACATGCTAGCTAAATGTGAACTGGTGCTTGTGGGCATCTCTTTGCAAGATTGTCCTAAACAATTTCCTATTCTATTACCATCTTCCCCTTCACCACAATTTCCTCTAGTTCTGCTTAGATGCTTTTCAATAGGTAGATAGTACATGAAACATGTGTTCTTTTTTTTTCTAAAGAGAAATCTGAGGGTTGAACATGATACTATCGTGTAGTGTATAAAATCTTTCTATCACAGATTCAAGAACTAAGAGACCTTTTTGTTCCTGGACAAGATGTCAGGGGTCCATGTGCCTTTAGTCCTCTCTGGAGTTGGGGAGGATCCTCAAACTGGTCCTTCCTCTCAACCCAGGGCATCTGCAGAGGCCTGACTTAACCTTTCCCAACCAACAGCAAGGGAAGGGAGAGGCAGAAGCTCTTCCCAGGGGTGCTATAGGAGCTGCTTCCCTGGGTGTACTAACCAAATGGAAAAAAAAAAAAGAAAGAAAATGGAGAGGAGAGTTATGTGAAGTCCATTGCTTAAATCCAGTCCTGCCTGGAGCCAGGGGACAGAGCTGTGGCCTCAAGAGCCTCTATTGAGTGTTACAGTCTACAGTTATACTGAAAGGACTATACAATATTCACCAAGTTCCTGGGGCTCAGTTGAAGACAGTCATGGGGCAGGGTTGGTTCCCAGCCTCCTTGCACTGTGGGATGGGAGAGGAGACCAGCAGACAAAGGTCCATAAGAGTGAAACCAAGGTCAAGAGGCCAGGGTGGCAGGGCCGCAAGTAGGCCCTGCGCTCCGCTCAGCCCTTCTGCCTTGGCATTTGGCCATTCCTGCCCTGCACACACTGGCCCCCTCTCGCCTTTGTCCTGGCAGGTTGGGAGGGGCCGGGGGTCGAGCAGGGTGAGGCTGGTTTGGGCTGGTGCTGTGGACATCCCACAAGCTTGGACCCTGCCAGGGTGCCAGCAGAAGTGGGGGGCGGGGGAGAGGGTGGGAGCAGCTATCAAGATGCCCCTTTTGTTTCACTTTCACTTCACTTAGTCCTCAGGAGGAATAAGAGGAAGCAAAGAATACAAACACCAACATAGAATGGGTGAGGGACCAGGTAAAGATCCTGCCCACACATTTGAGCAGGACCCAAGAGAAGGAACATAGAGAAAGCCATTGCACTCTGAACAGAGAAATGACCTTGGTGGTGACCTACCACAGAATCACACCTACGGCCACACAGGGAGTGGATGAGCCAAAAGTCCATTTCTGATGCGCCATCTAAGACAGCAAAGTGCCCCTCCCCATTCCACAGGGGAGGAAGGCCTCAAGAGTTGGGGCATTAGCATCATGGCAAAGTTCCAAACTAAGGGAGAGTAAATGATCTACAAGCGCCATCAGCAGATGTCTGTCCACATCAAGAAATTTCCATATTGACAGTGACTGGGGATGAGGCCCCCGAGCCCAGAGGGCTGTGCTATAAGGCGAAGAGGCAGCAAAGCAGCACAGAGAACAGAATGGAGACAACAACCAGCAATTAGAAGACACTGGCAGACCTCAAATGAGCATGGATTGGCTGCCGCACGCAAAGGTAAGACTGAAAACCTACCAGCACGGTTTGCCATATCCCAGGAACACAGTACCTCACCCTGCAAAAGGACACTGCCACGGAAAAGGAAGAGAGCAATGGACTTAACATAGATTGACAAACAGCAAGGAGAGAGGAGTCTGAGGGCATGGAGGGAGCCCAGGGGGAGGGGAAGGCATTCCAACAACCACTTGATGTTGTGAGTTAAAGAATGAATAATAAAAGAATTTTTAAAATGTATCTGCTCATCCTGAAGTGGAAAAAAAAGGGAGGCAAGAAAGAGAGGGAAGGTGAGAAGGAAAACTAAAAGTCAATACTGTCCACATTTGGGGGGAGGAGGGGGGTCAAGTGCTGAATGCTAACCACTAGACCCCCAGGGAGCATCCTTATCCACATTTTGGGATTTAAAAAAATGGTGCTGGAGGTTTGTATAAAAGAATGTGATAACTACAACAGAGATATAACAAAGAATATATATATATATATATATATATATATATATATGCTCATATCCAATTCTAGCTTTGTGATAAAGAATGAACATGTATATATTTGAAGGGAAAAAAAGAGACCAGGGCATCGTGGAAAAGTTTATCAGAGAAGCACAAACTCATGAGTCCCTGTTGTCTTCTCATATGCAATTACGCAGAGGATGGAAATTTGAAGGGGAATTTGTTTAAAAACATGGTATTGAAAGCGCTTCCAAGACCTCCTCTGTGGAGAAGCCCTGGGGGAGGATCCAGATCACTTCCCAGTAAGAAATCTGTTGTACCCAACTGACTCTGATAGGCTGTGGGAGAGGCCCCGGCTCCCTCACATTCACTAAAGGGCTTCCTAAAGCAGAACCTGTGGATTTGCCTAGACTTCCGGTACCTCACTTTCTATGGTTAATTTTACTTCTTTCCTTCCCAAAGCTCTCAGGGCCTCTTCCTGACCAGGTGTCCCTTTCCAGCCAATGACCTGGCAGTGCCCCAAAATGCCAGGCCACTGAGCAGAGTTCCAGATGTCCAGGTCATGCTCCTTCTCTAGGGACACTGAAGCTGTGGCTTCCTCCATTAATCTGATCTTGACTATTTTCTGTCCTTTAGGGAGTCCTCAGTTTTCAATCTACCAAGGATGTCCTTTTTCTTGCTTTCTAGCACTGCAGTTTTTTGAAAGTATATATTCTGTCATTTCTGGGAATTTTGGATGGGAGGGTGAGATTGCCAATTTTGCAAACTCCCTGATCTTAACCCAAAAGACACAATCCATTCTCAATAGATACTTGAGTGAAGATTGGATTTTATTCCTCACTACAACTGTTAACTTTTCTACATTTGAAAACACATCGATTCATTGACTTGGGGACTGAAATTCAACATTCTCCTCTCCCATTTTAAATAGATGCAGAACTTGGAATCTGACCTAGGATCTGGGGTTCCAGTTGCACGAATTTTCTTGACTCTCCTCATTGCTCTTGGCTTGCCAAGAGTTGGTAAGTTGAAAAAAGACACTAGTGTGTGTCATTAATAACAAATGTCTACATGAGCCTTGGTGATGGCTCGTGATTTTAAATGCAACATTGCAGCTCTTCTGAAGAATCAAGACAAGCTTTGTTAGAGAGGGATGAACCGCACATAGCATAATTAGGTGATGAAACTGGTCTTCTTCTCCCTCTGTCTTTGAAGTACACACAGAAACTCTGTGATACTGTTTCTTATTGTCTGACCCATGACCAGTGTGCAAATGTCTGTCCTGCACTTCATGCTCCTAATCCAGGGAATAGTCGCATAAGCAAAAGCAGCATGGCTTCCCACAGACCATAGAATGTCAGCATCTATAGAATAAGTCCCTTCCTGGACCATGGGGGATTACATGGCATTCACAAGTATGTTTTATCTACATAAAACATGAAGATTCTCTGAGTCCATCTCAAGAGTTCACGCCTTACCCATCCTCAATAACATGGCCACTTCCCCTCAGCTCACCAAATCCTGGCCCTGGATAAAGGTCTAAGTTTCACTCTCACTAAACCTTTCCAAGCATTACAGGCAGTGTCACTCCCTCTGACACCTCATCTCAGGGAGCATTGTCCTACTTTTGACAAAACATTGCACCCAGAAACTGTGATTCTGCAGAATACAGTTTAGAAGGGAAGGAAATGAAGGAGAAGAATAATCACACTGTCCACACAATGCTGTAGACACCAAGCTTATTAATCTTAAGTTGAATGTCAAGCTAAGCTTGCTCATTAAGCAAAAAAGCTCTTTCATTCTTCCAGTCAGTCTCTACTACGGGGAGAGCCCTTGGGGGCCGGTAGCCACGAGAACAGCTAGAAATTTACACAACAAGAAATGACTGCCAGAAAAAAAGAAGTACCAACAACTAGAAAAGGTTGGGGGACACTAATGGAGAAGATGATTTAGAACCAAACCATTAAGAGATAAAGTTGCAACCTCTGAGTTCCGTTTTGTGAGTGTCCTTTTAAGATCTCCATCCAAGGTGTTCAGACATATTTCAGAATATAAGAATATCTGCTGTAGAGAAATCCAGAGACATGAGGCCCCCCCACCATGTCCCAACCAAAACACAGGAAACTCAGGCCACATCCCCTTCTACGCATCACGGAAGCATTTCCTGGCTATACTTCTTGGTTTCTGAACTATATTTCCCAAGAAGGCAGGGTCAGATCTTTCTATGGTCTCCTTCTCAAGGCCAAGGCCGGAGCTGAACATGTAGAGCACACTTTCATCTACTGGTGAATGAATGAATGAGTGAATGAATAAGTGAACATAGTTCTGTTCTGATCCCTCCCTCTAATTTTTGAGACTCACTGCCCTTTACTATTTTAGAGAAAGAATAAGAAGCAGAATTTCTTTAATAACTATTGAATGGTGAGGAAGCCTTGCCAATAAATCGCAGCAAACCCGTAGCGCTGGTTACTGGCACCTGGCGCTCCCTCCTGAATGCCAACACTGCTCTCAGGAAAAGTCCTCACCTGGAGTCAATCACACCCCAGGCTGGTCCTACACATAGGTGTTCTTTGGGAAAATAAACAACTCAGGATGCTGATTTCCTTTAAAATACTGCCTGCTTTCTCCAAACCCGACCTTTGGGGACCCAGCTCCAGGGGTCCCCCTCCTCCCTCCATTCCACCAAACAGGCATATTTGCGCCCAGGGCCTCGTTAGCTCACAGTCCTGCTGTATGTATGTATGTATGTATGTATGTATGTATGCCTACTTCTGTTAGAGATCTACATTTCCAGAAGCTTGCATGTACATTTCCAGAAGCATTGTGCATCGCCGCAGACCCCTTGTCAGGCAGAAAGGAGAACAGGTGGGTGTAAAAAGATTGTTGTTAGGGCTGTGAGGACATCATGCCTCGACTGACTGTTCTCATCAGTTCAGAACCAGAGTGCTCTGACTTAGAAGACTTTGTGCAGACTCACCCCACAGGCCTTGACTCCTAGCCTCCTTGCATGGCGCCGGGCAGGACTCCTGCCCCATAAGTGAGATAGGGAAGGGCCAGGAATCTGAGTGTCCACATGAGACAGGGAGGCGGCTCTTGTTTCAAAGCCTGTAAATACAGATCAACTCACAGGCTCTCCCCTGGTTTGCCAACAGCAAACCCAATCAAGCAAGGAACAGACTTGAAAGAAGTGGCCTGGCGCCAGCACCAGCAGTTCCACATTCCTGTCACTTTGCATTGACAAGTACTATTCCTTTCTCAGGAACCCCAGGAAGAGCAGTTATAGCCCCCCTCGTTCCCAAACACCCTGGTTCCTAGCACATGCTAGGTGATGTACAACTACCCTATGTCCTCTGCCTGGCAGCTGGAGTGCCTGCAAGTTGTGTGGCTCCCAAGGTCAAAAAATATTTGGGTGACTGCTCTGGAAACCCCCAGTTTGGGGAGGGAAGATAGGGAGTTTTCATTAAAGCTGGTCTTTGGACCAGCTATCCAAACAAGGTCTTCTCTCTGTAGAGATGCTTAGATTCTCAGAAGACAAAGCTGACTCCTAAAGCTCCACTGAGCACCCAGCCCAGCTCTGTTTCTTAGCACATGATAAGAAAGCCAACCTTAACAGCTCTGCCTGGAAAAAGTGGTCAAATCCACCAGACTTCAGTTGCTTGATCTCCCTCAGGCCTCTTGCAACCACAGGGTGCAGAAGAGAATGGGTATAACAAACAAGAGTGTTCTGGGGTACCAAGCTCCTCTGGGAAATGAGCACAGTAGCTGCCTATGCCTTTTATTAGCTGCTCAAAACCCTAGCTGCTGGGTCCTGGGAAGTAGGCAAGCTTGCCTTAGCTGGAGGGCTATAGAATATTCATGGCAGGGCAACCACCATGGGGGCAGGGGCATGGTGGGCGAAGAGGGTTCCGCTCATCACCTTCAATGTATGCCTACTTCTGTTAGAGATCTACAGCAGTGACAGCATCGCTGCGGTCTAACATCAGGACATGGGAGCACTCTTTAAATGGAAGGGTGCTGGAGCACTCTTTAAAAACAGAAGGGTGCTGGAAGACACAGAGCTGATAAGTAAGCTCAACTAGGTGGCAAGGCAGAGAAACACTCAGCCCTCCAACTTCACCTGGCACGTTCACACGTGACCTGATTGGAAGTACAATTTGGAAACACCATTCAGAAGTACCAACTGGAAAGCTGATTCTTTTTTTTTTTTTTTTCAATTAAAAAAAAATTTTGGAAGGTCAATTCTAAAACAAAAGCTAAGCCAGTTTGGTGACTTGATAAAGGTCAGTCCTTCCCCAAGAGTTCCCAGAGCAACTGTATCCAGTTTTTCCTGCCAAACCAAACAAGAAACCATGCATTTCTTCTTTCTAGGACTTTGTGCTGTACCTCCCCTTCTCAAATCTTCCCTGCCCTGGCTCTGCCCCCTGCCACCCTTACCTCAGAGTTAGCCCAGGACCCTCCCCAGCCTCTAGAGCTTATTCATACCACTTAAGAAGAGAATACAGTCTCCTCCAACAGCTCTCCCTTCCCCCAGAGGCCAGACAGTCAGCAGTACAAGACGAGTACGATCTGTCTGTCGGTTAATTCCAACATGTACACCACTCCCTCCCCCTTACCCCACCGGGGGCCCTTGTCCTCAGGGAGCTTAGAAAACGACAGACAAGCCCATACTTTTGGGCTTGTCTTGTTTGGGCTTGTCTTAGTTTGTTTGGAAAAACAAACAAGAAAGAAAGAGTTATGCACACATAGCTAATGAGAGAAAGACTGAACACACCTAGATAAGACCTTCTTGCTTGAGGTGCTCATTCAACAAATGTTTATCAACAGTTAATTTGCCTGGTACTATGCTAGGTACTAGGGATAGAAAGATAAGTAAGACATGACCCACCCCCCATTCTTGAGGAGCTGAGTTGCAGGGTACAAGCTCTCGAGGGAAGGTCATTGCAAAATGATGAAGTGAAGGCTTGACACCACCCTGAAGGGTAGCTAGTCTCCAGGTGTGCAGGAGGAACTTCCAGTGACTGCTGAGAAGAAGCCGAAACCATCACAAAGACTCAGGCCAATAGCAGGAGTTCACCGGGTAGGCCACAGTGTAAACTGGGTGGAGACACGAGAAGGAAATGTGGTGGCCTCTTCCGGGTCAGCAGCTTGGGGGCTCTGGAGTAGAGGGGAAGCTGACAG
Source organism: Uropsilus gracilis (assembly GCA_004024945.1). NCBI lineage: Eukaryota > Metazoa > Chordata > Mammalia > Eulipotyphla > Talpidae > Uropsilus > Uropsilus gracilis. Next base: position 149,113 of record PVHY01001220.1, read on the forward strand.
GCCAGAGTCAGAGGAGAGGAGGTCCTGGAAGACGGGAGAACTGGGTCCCCTTGTTGAGTGCCTGCCATGCGCAAGGCACTTCTCTGGACATTGAAAGACAAAATCACATATGCCTGACTTCATTGTATCATCCCAGCACTCTGGGAAGGGGGGCATATTTGCCCTTATTCTATACCAAACATCACAGAGGTTCATAGAGCCTAAATAACTTACTCAAAGTCATACAGCAAACCTGTTGTGCCAGGAATTGAACAGGAGTCTACCTGAGCCCTGCTTCCAGTGCTCACAATTACCCTGGGATATGATGCGTCGTGGGACACCCTGTTGAGGAGTTTGGACTTTATCCAGGAAGCCTCAGGTAAGCCCTGGAGGATCTTAAGCAGGAAGATGGCATGAGCAGATCTACACTGTTTATTCTGGCAGTTGGGCAGTGAGCAGAAGGCATGGGGCTACCGGTCAAGTCCCAGGGAGCAGGCAGGAGGCAGCTCCATAAATACTTGCAGGAGATGAGAGGGGCCTTGGAAGATGCCTTTGCTGTAGATATGAAGGACCAACTTCAAAGTAGTAAGAAAGTAAAACCATCTGAAGTAGGTGGCGAGCCGAGGAAGAACATAAAGGAGAATGAGCTGCCAGGGATGGGGAGAAGCAGAGAGAACATCCAGACAGAGGTGACCTGAGTCAGCCAGCACTCATGTCATGGCGAGTGTGGCCAAGGCATCATTGGAGATAAGATCGACCAAGACAGGGAATAAAGGAGAAAGGGCAGGCAAAGGGGTGAGGGAAGGAACTCAGTGTGGAGGGTGGTTAGCAAGAGATTCCCACTTGGCAGTGTCTGCCCGGCCGGTCTGCAGGAGGGGCGGCCAGCTGGGCTTCCATTCCATGGGACAGCAGCACACTTGAGGAGGCCCAGCTCACCTGCAGATGGTGATGGAGCAAGGGAGATCTACAAGGAATAAAGATGAACTCTGGAAAAATTTGTTCTCTAAAGAGAGGGGAGGAAGAGCAAGGACCGCAGGAAGGCAACTGAAGAAGACCATAAGTGGGTTAGAGAGACAGAAGAACAAGGCACTGGTGTTGTCAAGGCAGCTGGGACCCAAGGGCAGCCGGGCAGAGATGTCAGTGGCATCCAGAGTTCCTGAGTGTGTGAGGCCATGAAGCAGTGTCCCCTGACCTTTACATCTGTGTGCAAAGAGGTTGCACAAAATGTTCATGGAGGGGGCCATCCTGTGAAAGCCAGACTGGGGGTGAGGGTGCTGAGACAGGAAAGGGCGTGGGTGCCAAGACACTGTACCTGCAGACAATAATCTCAAGAACGTTAACTGTAAAGAAAAGCAGTGATGGAGCTTTCGTTTCCTGGGGACTCTGGGGCTGAAAAGGGGCTTTGTCGTCATTTTTATTGAAAGCACCAGGATCAAGTTTAAATGCCAACAGGAAAGAGTGGGTCATGAGGAAAAGGTTTAGGCTCAGAGAGGAAAACCAAAAATGAAATAAGCTCCCCTAGGGAGTAGTTATGACGAGACTCAGCTCTGGGGGGAGCGTTAGCTTTACTCCAAAGTCGGAGTCCTTGCCCACCGGACCACTATCCTGGACTGAGGAGGAGTCAGAAGAGGGTGCAGGAGTGGGGCTCATGGCAGGGGACAGACAGTGAGACCGCTTCTCCCATGCTAGGAACTTGATTTTACTTTGTAGCCGCCCATGAAGTGACAGGAGTAGGGGCTGGGGAGGGTTGAGCTAGTGGGAAAGAAAGCGAAAACTGACAGGTGAGGGGTTTGCAGTAGCTAGTGTGGAGGTAGGGCAGAAAGACAGGGCCTGGGGCAGGACCCTAGAGGAGCACAAAGGACGACGCATGGGAACTGACTGGCTAAACCCACGAGGCAGCTCTCAGCCACCCAAGAAGGAACAGAGATGGTGTCCCACTAGACCGTCAGAGTTGTTCCTCCGTGCTGGCTGAAAGGGGTAGACGAGGCAAAGGAGTTGAGTACCGCAGAGCCATGGACACCACCGAGAAGCCTGTGATGTTGCCACGGGAAGATCTTTGATGCGAGGTGAGGCCTGGAGTTCACAAGGCAGAAAACCTCAGGGACAGGAAGCTGGGATGGAAGGGACACCAGCCCATCCGATGTTGGTGGGGAGGAGGAAGAGGGTGATTCTGATGTCTGTGATGGAGATTCTGAGTTGCAGTTGTATTGCCTCCATGGGCATATCCTAGTCATTGAGCCCATTCAGCAAGGCACCCCGCAGCCCCCCTGGAAACCTAGTACCTTTCCCTCTCGAGCTGCATTGCAGGCTGGCGGTTAGAGTCCACTTGGCAACGGGCTGCCACATGTTGGGACTCCAGAGCTGCATCTTTAAGTCACCAGGGAGAAGCTCCTGGCTTCCACCAAGTCCCCAGCTGCTTGGCACACTGCCCCTACCCTGGAGTTTCTGCTCTTGTGTCCTGCTTTCCTCTGCATAGAGCTTTGCCCCCAAAGTCAAACTGACCTTTAGGTTTGGTCTCTGTTATAAGCTCTCATCTAAATTTAGGTTTGGTATCATTGGTAGTGCTACCTCTATTGGACCTTGGGCTTCTAGACTCTTTCCAGGACACAGCCCAGGCCCGCCAGAGCTAGCCTAGCCCTGTTTGGAACTGGTTGGAACTGATATTTAAAAGTCCAGGAATTGCGGCCTTGCCAACTCCCTGGGAAGTGAAGATGTGCCTAACTCAGGGTGTGACCAAATCACAGCCAAGCCAGCAATTTCCCCAGGAGTCCACATCCATCAGCCTAAGTTGAGTGAAGAAGGTAGTCCTGCACACCTGTGCCCTGTCTCTCACCTGGTAATAACAGCTCTTAACACTCCAAGCTGTCTGTGCCAGACCTCGCTCCCTTAAAAAGTCACTTCAAGGAAAATCCAAGTTGGCATTACCTTAATCTTACAGCTGAGGAAAGGGAGGCTCAGAGAAGTTGAGGAACTTGTCCCAAAGTCACACAGCTTGCAAATGGCAGAACCGGCATTCAGACCTAAGCTTTCCTTCTATCAAAGCCAGTCACCTTAAACATCTCTTAGCTGCCCTTCCTTAATGGCAAATTTGTGTTTTCACTCATTCGTCCATTCATTCACCTCAAATGCTCAAACATTTAAGCATTTACGAGGCTCTAAAATACCACTTCAAAACTCATAAAGGTTAACTCTTCCCTTTTCAAAAAGAAAATGGGTTGAACTGGGGTGTCAGTAAGAGGGGTACAGTGGAAATCATTTCCAGGGGCAATAGGAAAGTCATCTCCTGTAGTTAGAAAGACATCTGCAAACCCTTTCGGTCATCTTTTCCTGTCCCTTCCTGCTCTACCACACCAAACCCAATGGGGAGGTCTGACCCCAGAAATAGACTAAGGGCATGGAATCTCTCCCTTGCTAAATGCAAAGGCCTTCAGGATCTTTGCAAAGCTATTTTTGATTGCTGGGATGAAAGTTCAGACTGGAAAAGTATTAGAAAAACTGATATTTGCTGATCTAACACCTGTTCCTCTCCCACACACACACCCCAGACCCCGCTCCCCCACCACACACATGCCCTTTCATCACCACCATGGTCTCTACTCCCCATATGAAGTGTGCTTGTCCTTTGTCATCCCATTGTCCCAGCTACAGCTGGTTGGTCCAGGGATAGGCACTTGAGTTATAGACAGCCAAGGGTCCAGGGGGTGGCTAGAGTGAAAGTGGCTACAAACATGGGCTGTACAAATAGTGGGCTCATAGAATCTCAAAATATTTGATGGCTGGAGCAAAGTGTGATTAGAAGCTAAGAGACATAAAGAGAGAAGCCATAAGTAAATGAAACCACATGCTAGAGAGCACAAGACCTGCAGAGACAGAGGCACAGTGAGACGAGAACCTCATCCTGCAGTAGAACAGGTGAGACCACAGATCACTGACTATTAAGCGAGATCTGGAACCCTGCTCCCAGCTCCTAGAAGCCAATCTGCCCTTAGTATGTATTTCCAGAAATATCCTTACAATAAGCCTTCATTACCTAAGATAACCCCAGAGGGTCTTTCAGTCTAAGAGAATCTGACTAATTAATTAAAAGGTTCCTGAACAGGGCTTGCAGGGAGAGGATGGAGGAGCACCGAGAGCAGGGGTGAGTCACCAAACTCCAACTCTTGACATTCTTTTCGCTTCCCATTCCCGCCAACAGCATAGCTGTCTGGAAGCCCCAGGCTCAGGATCTGGCTCTCTGTCCAGTCTCTGAAGATGCTGTTGTTGGAACAGTCCCCAGTGACATCCCTCACTGCCACTGGTTGTCCATGGAGAAATTGCCTTCCCCCTGGCCCCCAACCCTCTCCACTCACATGGGTACAGGCTCTCAGAAGTCAAGACAGGAGTCAGCAGAATCGACCCCTGGATTCCCCATCACTGTTTCCAATGCAGGCCACTGCTTGGGAGCAGGGATCTTGCCTGTAAACATATCTTCTTTCAAGAGCACATGAGAACTTAGGCCTCGAAAAACCCCTCAATGTCTATTTTAAAAAGCAGGTCCCAAAGCTGTGTCACTTGGAATGTAGGGTCCCTTGGAGCAGCCTGTGTGCAAAGGGTGATTTAGAGCTAAGGAGTTAATGAATCCCAATTCTCCAAGTTGATGTGCCACAGAAAGAGGACTTCACTTCTCTCCATCTCCCCCTGGGGTTCTTGTGAGCCACCCCAGACTGCCTTCTAGCTGTAGTGGTTTGTAAAGGAGTGCATTCCTCCATGCCAAAACCAGCCTTTCTAAGATGGGTGCTCAAATGAGTGTCCCATCTCCTCCAACCAGAGAACAACCATGCCAGCCATGGTTTCAGAGCCATAGCATGGCTGGCAGGAGCACAAGCACCTGTCACTCACTGAGAAAAACCTCAGATACCAGAGAGTCAGGGGAAGTGGGAGGGTTGAAGCAAGTTACTCCTGAGTGTTCCCCAAAGCCAAATGCCCTCTTTATGTATCCCCTTCCCTTCCATCATGGCATTTTACCCCTCTTTTTCCTGAATAAGAGGCACATGGAGTCTTCTGAAAAAAAAGAACAAACATTGGGACAACTGCTACAGCCAACATGAGATCCCAGGTACTCCAGGGTGGGATTGTGGGGCAATTTGAATGACTCTCTAAATCACCCACTCATCGGGGTTACTGAAGTCTGTGGGAACATTCACCTTTCCACAGATATAACAGCAGCACATTCTCTTGGAAATGAGTTGTTCCACATGCATAATCTTTCAAATAAGTTTTTAGAATAGCTGCAAAGTGATACACCCATTTCCAATAATTCCAAATGTTTTCATGACCCCCCATAGAAATCCCTTACCCACTCCCCATGTCCCCCTCCTTTCCTCTCTCTCTCTCTCTCTCTGGATTTGCCTCTTCTGGACATTTTCATGGAAGTGGAACCATGCCCTCTGTGGTGCTTGACACCTTTCATTTAGCGTAACATCATCAAGGCCCATCTGTGATCAGGGCTTGTTGCTGTTCTTCGTGCCCTGCTCTGACTCCCCCTCCTCCCCGACTCTCCTTCACTTTCTTTCTTGCATTTCTAATCTTCTGTCAGCAAGATGACAAGATGTGTTTGAAACCTATGCATAACAGAGTAACACATTTTTTGAGCAAAACGCTGAGTTCTTACAAAAATGTAGGGCTGTTCAGGGACTATGATTTTTTGAGTTTTCTCAATGGCCAAGGTTTCTGGACAAGGGACTCCCAGATAAATATCCATATACGTGAATCATTTGTTTCCATTGTGCTGCTTACTTTTTACAAATCTTTTCGTGGTTATTTCCATCAAAAGCACTGAAGAATTGGTGTACAGAAGAGAGAGAAAAATAGTTTCTAACATTCAAGAACTGGTCCAACATGTGCAACTGGATCAGTTGCCCTGCTGGATGGACACTAATCCCATATTTGCCAGCACCCGACAGAGTGACTCCACACCCAAGGGAGACAAAGACCAGCCAGAACTACTCCACAATCTTGTCTAGGCACAGGCAAAACTGTGCAGATCACAGAAATAGCAAGCATTATGCATTATGCATTAAGCATTATGGCAATAATTTCATACTTATAAGAAGCCACCTCCCTTTAATTTTTTATTTCTATCCCTCAGTTTTCCCACCTGTGGAAAACTGTAAAATCTAGTAGTCAAAGACACCATTCGGTGGTTCTGTGTGCTTTCCAGGGACAGTACAGTCCAGACTGTCAACAATGTCTGGAAAGTGCTTGAAAAGTGTCAACTGTGCTCATTTAAGTGGACACCAAAAAGGTTCTATCGATATTCTTCAACATACTTGTACGTCAAGAAAAGATAAGAGCCTTGAGCTTGACTAGTCCTTAGAAAACCAGCTGGCTGACAAATAATACCAATGCAATGACTTGCTTTGAATAAAACTGTGTGACAGTCTCACAAATTCTCACAAATGAGTTCAAATTTCCTAAGATTCCCACCTCGGTTTTATAATGTAAGAGTCAGTCATGCTGCTTCCATCATTTGTTTTAAAAACTTGAATATAGTAGGTACATACATATAAAGTTACATTCAACTTACTAGACAGGTAATAATGGCTCTTGGAGTGGGTTGGGATAGGGATTTCAAGTGTCTTGAAATACTGGTTCATATGCATGTCATCTGCTTATAGCTGTAATTTAACTACTCTATTTTCTCAATACAAGTTTCTTCACTTTCCTCCTATTTTTGACTCTTCTGCCACTTAAGAAAAATAAGTGTTTTTCTCCAATGTAAATTGCTACTCAGCATTTTGCTGATTTTTAGCAAAATTTAATAACTCTAAACACTTAAGAAGCAGATTTACTTTTACAGATCCCTTCTGGTTTGTAAGTTGCCGTCACATAATTTATCCCAAACTTGAGTCTTTCAAAATTTAAACAACCCCACTTCAACAAGATACTTCTGCTGAGGTTATTATAACCCCATCAGAAAAATCTGGCCCAGGAAGGGAAGTGAATATTGGAGCTCAAAGAGTCAATCTGTTCTTTCATCAAAGCAAACTATTTGACTGTATTCCAGGGATTTGTCTACTTTGAGAAACAGAAAATTAGCTCACTGCTATTGCACTAAATGACACTCTCACATCATCTGTGCCCTGCAAACAGATTACTTTTTCCTCTGCCAACATACGGACTTAACCTGTGTACATACAGCATAGTTGTCGGAGGCTTTTCAGATGCTTCATACGTTTGCCCCCCCCCCCAATGGGATAAAGGTTACCTGAACAATATGCCCAGAAACCTCAAAACAAGGCAAGTGCAGAGTATATCATGCTTTTTTTGTGTGTGTGGGAGAGTATGGGTGAATATAGCTGAGAAATGTAATCCAAATTAGTTTCTGATCCAAACAGACACCTCTTCACTGGGAATAAGAGATCAGTTTAACTTTCATAGCCAGAGTTGGCTAGCTCATTATGGGTCATCACACAGTCTTGAATTTCTTAGGCAAAGAGAATGCTATACCAAACACCGTTTTCTATCCTTATGCTTATGTTGTGGACAGGTAGATAAAGGAGCAAGCTACCTGGTTCTCGGAAGCAGATCCAGCTGCCTTCTGGGATATGTTTTCATTGTCTGAATTTTATAATCTAGGTCCCTTTGGCTTTGAGACCTGCTACGAGAACTGGTCTTCTTTTTGTTTCTAGTGTTTGTCTATGTAGCGCTAGGTTGATATATTCTGTCCAGGGTCTTTGCTGCTGGTGTGCAATCATTACCAAGTCATAGGTGTCAACAACTTGCCTTGCAACAAAAGGCCAGAAGAGACTGACCTTTGGTGCAGTGACACTCTATGCAATGGGCAAGGTCAGGATGTCAAAGATTGATGTCCTACAACTTGATCCTATGTGACTTGGTGAAAAGGAAGAGCTTATGACTAGAGGGCATTAAAATATTCATCTATCTGTTGTCCCGAAAAGGAAACAGAGGCACATAGAGGTTAAGTGACCTGCCGAGTTCGTACCACTAACTTCCAGCAAGGTCATAACTTGAACTTAGACCTGAGACCTGCATGTGGTGCACCTGGTTGAGTTACACCCCAGCACCAATAAGAGGACACAGAAACTTGATGATCATCAAAATATCAGAGCACAAAGGAATTTTAGAGACTGTCCAGTCTAACCTCATAGTTTACAGATGAAGAAGCTCAAGCCCAGTGAAGAAAAGCAACTTGTTCAAGCTCACACAGCAAGTTAGTGGCAATGTCCAGACTTGAACAGTGATCTCCAGAGCATGGAGATCTAGTCTCTTGTCCATCACTAGGGACTGCTGCTTTTACCCTCATTGACTGCTGGAGCATGCTACTGTGTTCTGCTCCGATGCCCTTCCTCTTATGAAGAAACATCTCCAGGAGAAATAGAATTTCCTTCCAGTCACATAGAATTTCTCTCCTGGCACTTCAGTTAGAAGTGTGGTGCACCTTCTTAAGTGTCTGAGGCTACCTCGGCCACAGAGATGAATTATCAAAGAATCCAACTCTCCTGGGTACATGTGCTCTGCTCCCCATGTGAAACAGAGTGTGAGCAGATATGACATGAGCAAGAAGGCAAACCAAAATGGTTGTTTCACTTTAAACATTTTCGAGTCCTTCTTAAATCTACCCATGCAATTATCCTCTAAGTTCATTCTCAAAATTGAGACTCCAAATTTCAGGGTCTATTTATAGCCAGATGATCATGCTTCTTTTCCCTGCTCAAAAAACTTCGATTACTCCGTATGTCTTCAAAATAGTCACAAGTCCTTAACCAATTATCCAAGGCCCTGTGATTTGGTTTCATTTACTTTGAGTGGTGTAGTCCCTTATTTCTTTCTGGCACTCAGTCTACCCCCAGAAGATCAGATTATTAGAAATATCTATTCTTCCTTCTGAACTGCCAAACTGTCTCTGTCTCCTGATACCTCACATTCTACCCAAATACATATACCGGGGTTTATGTTTTTCCTTCCCTGAAACAGGTTCTCTTTATTTTTGTTATCCTTACCAAACCAAAATCTAGCATATGATAGGTCTTAGTGAATATCAAATAAATAAATGTGTTTGGAAAATTTGTATTTACCTTTCATTTCCACACCTAGGAGGCATCAGCTAGTACTGAGAACAGGTAATTGTTGAGGTTTATAGGGTTACAAAATAACTTGGTCTCTTTTTTGTCTTGCAGGCAAGGATGGAAATTTTAAACAGATGAGGGGAACTGGAGAGTTACTATGCGAGGAAGGCAGTCAAGACCTTGACCAGGTTAGGGAACCAAAAGTTTTTTTGGAGCCAAACCATCAGCCTTACCTGTGGCTCACCTACAGCTAATTGTAAAGTCTAAAGATACAGGGACCAATGTTGGCCTGACACCCTAATAGGTAACAACCAATACACACCTGTATCTGAAACCTTGTGACAGTATTCAAGAGTCCAGCGGATAATCAGTGTTTCAAATTTCCCACTCATCTCACTGTCCACTCCCCCCTCCCAACCCTTTGCAGGGAAATTCTATAAATCCACATTTTCTACTTTCCATCCTGCCCCTGATGAAATCTTTTGGTCCCATGACCAGGTGTCCCTTCACTGCCATTCTTTTTCTTCATGCAGCAATAATGTCTTGAGATTTTCTCAACAGAAGATAAACATAAAACTCAAATGAGATAGCAAGTTGAAGAAAGTGTGACACTGCTTATTTTGAGGAGTTTTCTTAAAGAAATACACTAAAGAAATACATGCCCCAAGAGCGGAGGAGATGGTACCCACTCTCTTTGTGGTTTGTAGGCCCTTTTTAACCAGGATCCATGGCTTGGGAAACAAAAGAACCTCTTTGCCTGTATAATTTTGTTTTCTTCCTTTATTTCTTTAAATAGGCAAGATGTGGTTTGCATCTCTTTCACTGCTAATGTTGCTTGCTTTGTGTTCCTGAACAAAAATAACTTGCCGTTCATATTGCTCTCAAAGGTTGTTCAAGATTCCTTCCCCCTCACGCACTACACTCATTTGTAGTCAAGGTCTTGAGCTTGGCTCACAGAAATGCTCTCTGCCCTAGGTCTTCTGTGACAAAGCTCTTGCCTGTAGGTCTGGTTCTGTTAAACAGCAGCCACTATCAGTCTCTTGAAGCTTGGAGAAGCCCAAGCTTGAAGGACAGTCTCCTCCTGACACTGGCTCTGGGCAGGGGAGTGTACCAGCATCCCAAAAGTGTAAAGATCATCAAAGCACTTATGACTTGGCTTTATGTCTCCATCCTCACAGATGTCCCTGGTTTGGCTATAATGAAATTGTGACTCCTAGTGCCTTTTTCTGCTCATTTCACTCCCTCTGCACATGTCCTCTTCCACCACTCACCACCCTGATGTTGGTAAAAATCTCTAAACATACACAGTGGTTCAAGCTTCCTGTATCTTTCCCACCTGCCTACAGCTATACTACAAGACCTCGGGAAAAATAACTAGGCAGGCCTTCCCACAAATAGGTTTTGGTGACTTAACTGGCTTCAGTTTGGGACCTTTTTGATATGACTTCCCATCAGAGGAGTACTTGAATTCCTTCATACACCTTCTCTTTGACTTCTTTCTGACCCTGCCAGAAGCCCTTCATAGCATCAACCCTGACACTCATATTGAAGGACGTGATGGGATTGCCAATGGGAAAAATGAATAGCCCCAGCTCCCTTCTCTGTCTGAAACATGAGAGGACTTCCTGCTCCATGTCAGAAGAAAGGCTCTCTTAGAAGATAAAGAGACTCATCCTCTCAAGACATGGCTCTGTCCAGTGAGACTGGACAGTGGCAGTGCTGTTGGCAACTTCCGTTAATTCCGTTGGGGCAGGCAAGTGGCAATTGGCAGTTAGTTCTGAGGTTGAGCAGTGGATGCTGGGATGGATTTTTAAGGGAACAGTTGGGTCTTCTCTCATGAGCCTACCTTAAGTGCTCAAGGAAATGGCATAGCAAGGAGAAGCGATATTCCCAAGTAGGGCCAAAACCCCTTCTTAGTCTTTGACTTCCATATCCTTCCCAAAAACTCTAGCTCAGATATTAGGCAGCCCAGCTTTTTCATCTCTTCTCCACCCCTTTATTGTAGAGGTTCTTGCCAGTAAAGCAAAAGCTGAGAAGTGGGAAAGATAAAGGGTTATAAAAATTGTCCTAGAAAAACTACAAAAAGAAAGGCTTCGTTGGAATTAGGTTACAGAGCTCTGGATTTGAGCTAGGCTTGTTGGGTCAGTGACCATGCTAAGTTATTTGGCTCAGGAAAGGACAGGGAAGATGTTTAAAAATGCTTGTTGGAGTCTGGAAACTGTCTTCACCAGCACAAAGGTAAAGCACCAATGTCCTCCCACCTTACCTGCTAGAGAAATTCTAGTCTGTGAGCCCCAGGAAAAAGTGGGCAAGAAGCACGTCCGTATAAGGCTAACACAGGAACCCAGCCCCCTTTTCTTGCCCTCACATCCACTGTGAGGTTGAAATCCCATCAAGGCCAATCGAGACCACAGAAACAGTGGGTCCTGAAAAAATCATTCATTCTTGACTATGAGCATCACCAGCATGAACACAGCAAGCTTGGGCTCTGAAAACCAGGATGCTCTCAAGTTTGGGTCCTGGGCCTCTTAACTTACTAGATATAAAACAAATTGCTCTCTAAACCTCAATATCTTCAATCTGTAAAATGGGGATGATTCAGGTAAAGTACAAAGCAAAATGTCAAGAATATAATCAGAGCTCAATAAATGCTCCTTTTTCTTACTCTTGCATTTCATTCTGCCACTCCCTTTCTTTCTTGTCCCCTCCATAATTTCCATCAGTGTCCATGAATGGCCAGATCAGAAAGCAATTAGAACAGGTAGTTTTGGGCAGACTGGAGTAAGCTCAGAAGGCTAAGCAACAACACAGGCTTTCACAAAGTACAATTAGGAGCTGGAAATGTCCAGGCAGATTCCTAAGAATGATGGGTGATATTCACCAAGTAATGTTTTAAAGGAAGGCAAGTATTTTTTTCTCCCAGGATATCTGAAATGGCCCCTCAATTGCTAAGAGCCTGCTTTTTAATCAGGAGAGACCCCTGAGGTGCAAGGCAGGGCAGGGCTATGGGTTAGTGACTTACCTCTTTTGTAAATGAATGAGGTGAACTAGTTGCTCAGTAAAACACCATCAAGTTTTGAGACATAAGATTTAGATGATAGAGAAGGATCATAGAAAAGGAAATGCACGAAAGTTTAGCCTCCCAGAGGGTTATTAAAATGTTTTCACTTAAAATGAACAACCAAGTGGTATCCTATTGTATGTAAATATAACGGTATGGGGGGGGTCAGAGGACTCTGACCCTCTTAAACCCTTAATCAGTACCAGATGGGGCATCTGGAACAGTCTAAAAGGTCAATAGGTTTCTTCCTTGGTTTGGAAAATGCCTCCATCGAGAGAAAGAAACAGGGAGCCCCCAGCTCTCTCTGTTCTCTCACTGGTCATTCCCAAAGTGATGCTTTGCTCCCAAAGCAAAGGAAATGGGAAACCTTGACCTCTTTCTTCACTGTTCCTGTACCAACCAAGTCCCTCCCCCATTTTGACTTTCCCTTGCACCCTCTTCCCCAAACAATCTTCTGTTAGCTGTTGGTGTCAGCTGCTTTTTCCCTGCAAAAGATCTTCCTATCACAAACTTTTGTATGGTGTTTGCATAAATTTGCAGGTAGGATCCAAGAAGTCCTGGTTTCAATTGTGTAAGAGAAAAAAACAATGGCTATTTACAAAGATGGCTTTCAGGGGAGCCCACTTCATTAGGGAGTCGTTGGGAAAATCACCCTAACTATGTCAGGATGATATGCCCAAAGAGTAACCCTACACTGAGGTCCAGGAAATTGGAGCTTTATCAAAGTTGAAGTCATGCCTAATAGGTAGACCAACTCCCCAACAGGGAGTTGGGGAGAGGGGGAGTGGCATAGGCCCCATCTAGTCCATCAAAGAGGAAGTACTGAAGGTCCACAGAAAGTCCAAAGCTAGAAGTTTTCTCTCCAAATAGTCAGCTCTACCCAGAAGTTCTTGTACTTCCAATCAGTCAAGTCAGACTTTGATTTCTAAAATAACTGTTCCTGGCACAGTTTGGGGAGCAGAGGTATCTGACTGAGAGATGAAAGCTGGAACAGTGGCCCTGTCCTCCATCACAGGCCACCTCAGCAAAAGAAATGCCTATGTCTGCTCACACTGTGCACACACATAATGTAAGGAAATGTTCTCAGTTAGAAAAGCAAATGGATGGGACCGACCAAATGGGGACTATCATTTTCAAGTGGAGCCCCCTCTGAACAAGTTGGCAAATAAACCAGGCCTTAACCTTCTTCCTGGAGGTTTGGGAGAAGCTTATAGGATATCACAGATGAAGAGAGGTTCAGATTACAACCTCAAAAGGGTTAACTGCCCACTAACCACAGGGACAAATGAACTGAGACAACCCACATGATGACTCCCCCAAAGCAGACATTACATCCACCACTTGCCAAACAAGGGGAAAGTAACAAGTCATTAAGACTGGCAAGGAGGGCTGCTTAGACTGCAGGTGATCGAACAGAATAAAATAGAAAAGAGGAAGTTTTGTCTGAATTTCTGACTTGTTCAGAAAGAAAACTAAAAAGTCTCAGACTCTTTTGCTGTTTGGATTTTGTGTCACAGAGGCACTGGGCACAGGACAGGTTCTGGATGGATCTGTCATGTGTGGCCCTTGCAGGCTGAACATTTTGTCCGGGTGAAGTTTTTGATACCAATTTTAGTTAAAAAAAGAGGAGCCCAGAGGCTACAATGGGTGGCTGGCAGGGTTCATGCCATCCTTCAGTTCTCCTACTCTTGCTGCCTGCAACACTAGACAACTCTCTCTTCTGGCTAAATAGACATCATACTCACTGCTGAAGTAGTGGGGTCATTTTGTTACAGGAAACTGTTTTGGAAACAGGAAAACTGAGGCATGGAACCCCAAGCCCCAAGTCAGTGGGGAATATGTGGTAAAAACAGTGCTGAATAGGGGAGGAAAAGGTTAATTGCTAAGATATTGCCAACATTAGACAGTGCTTCAAATGGGTGGCAGGATTACAGGTGATTTTATTTTCTTCTTTTCTGCATTGGTTTTTTATTTTATTCTTCTCTGTGTTGGTATTCTGCAGTCTCCAAATGTTCTCCTATGTGTGGTTTTGAAATTCTATTTTTGAAAAATAAAATTTTTGAAGCAGCAAGGATGAGCTCAAGGTCAAAGTGGCTGTGGAGTCAAAGGTATGCATGCTTAGCAAAACCAGGACAAGGACATGCTCCAGGACAGCTCCCAGCTTGCAAATGAATGTAGCACTCCAAGCAAGTCAGAACCTCGGCGGCTCCATATGGGCCTGGTCCTGCTCTCCCACAGCTCAACCACAGCGGCTGTGCCCAGCCAGGGCTGGGGACCAGCCTGAGTCTGCAGAGCATACCCATGGGGCATCTCATCTTTATGAGACACACACACACCCCATAAATGGGATAGGATAGAGAGGGTTCTCTAACATGGGCGGTGGCACAGTCTTTCTGGGACTCTAGTCTTCTGACCTTGGTGTCTTCATGGCAGTGTTCCATGGTCAAATGGGGTAAGCCCCCCACCTTACTCTGCTAGACCTAAGCTGCTCCAAGGAAGCATATGATGCCTGCCCTATTATTTTAAGTCTTTGAGTTAAGAGTGTCCACAGCTTCTGTTCTTTTGTTCACCTACTTTGCTTGCTGGAAGATTTCTATTTTTCCTCAAGACATTTCTTATCCCCCCCCCTTTTTCCTGTTCCATCCTTAGTCAAGAGGGAAGAAATTATGGCCACCATCCTGGGTAACCCCCTATCAGCCAAGACTCCTCAAGGCCATGCCAGTCCAACTCTAACCCTCTCTCCAGCATCACATTCATGACTACCCTCTCCCATTCCTTAACTTTTATTCCTCCCCCACTGGGCTCATTTAGAAGGACCATTCAGGTCATTTCACAAGAAATATTTGTGAATTGGGGAATGATGGAGTTCTGCAACAAAGCACTCGGGATGCTAGATTTATCCTCACATGTCCTGACTTCCTGTCTGGTAAATGAGTGTGCATGCAGCTTCACAAGTTCTGGAAGACCTTGGAATTCTATAGAAAATGGTGTGGGTGGATGTGTGGGTGCTAATTTTTTTTCCTAAGAGGGGCTCGGTTGCTTTTATCAGGTTTTCAAAAAGGAGGTCCATGATCCAGAAAAATGTCAAGAATACTTTACATACCAACTCCATCCCTTAGGTTAGGCAGAGATTAATCACACTAGCAGAAATTGTAGCTTGAGCCAGAAAGGATGGGGAGACTAGGAGAAGGGCCAGAGGCTGGTTGCCCTTTCCTCCTGCAGAGTAGTGTGTGGGTGCTAGCAGACTCTGATGTGGCCTTTGGGAAAAGTAGAGAGGAAGGTACCTTTGATGGAGAAGCCACCTAGTTCATGACCAGGAGCATAAACAAGGCCGGTTTGTATTCTTGCTTCATCCTCACACTTCCTCGGTAAGGTGGGAATTATTATCTTCATTTTACAGATGAGGAAACAGGCTCAAAGAAGTTAAGGAACTTCCCCTATATTGTAAGACTCACAAGAGAAAAGGCCGGATTTAAAACTAATATAATGGTCAAAGGTTTGTGCTCATTTCACTACGTTCTCAGTCCTTCCTCATCTCTTAGGTCCCTCCTGGGCTAGGCAGGATGGCATGTCACCTAACCACATGGAGATCCACGTTCACATATCTCAAAGTGGAAACTCACTATGTTGAGCTGCTTGTCAAAGAACAATTCAGGAGTTAGCCTAACTCAGCAGACTCAACTCCACTGCCCCTCCCCCACCAGGAGAGAGGGGGTAGAGGATAAAGTCATTGACCAGGCAGACCTTCAATAATCACAGATTCTGTAAACAGGGTGAGAGCTCAGACAAGAATAAGGAGAAAGGTTCCTGGTTGCAAAGAGGATTAGCACCCACTGAATAGCCTGACCTGGCTTGTGGAAGCCTCCTCACAGATTATTAGCAAGTTCCTTTTCCAGGGTGGCAAGGACAAGAGGGAGGCACGGGTCCAGTGTAAGAGGAGGGGAGGGCAGAAGCAGGGGCACCAACTGCCTCTCCACCAGCTTACCCACTCCCTCCCTGGGACCCTGGGTCTGACCCTCTTCTGTCCTACATGTACCCCCTACCCCAGGCTTCTGGTCCCCTCAGCACAGAGAGCAAGTAAATGGTCCATAATGTCTTGGTGCTGGAGCTGTTCATTCCCTTGAAACTTAGTCTCCCACCTGAGAAATGTCAAGCCCACAGCTTGTGGCTCCCTCACCCTTTCAGGCCGGAGTCCTTGCTTCCTCCCTCGCCGCAGATGCTAAACAGTGAATGACTTCCTTTGTGGCTTTTTTTCCTCCCTTTCTAGGCCCCCCTCGCTCTTCTCCTCTAAAGTGCTTTCACATAATGTGGTCTTTCATTAAGATTGGTGATTCATTTTCCGTCAAACTAAATATTCCCCTCTGAAATGAGTAATTCTGCCTTTGAGGGGAGCCATGGTGGCAGCCTCACCTTTATCTGACTCCTAAATCTCCTGCCTTTTCTCCCCATATAAGTCCTTGAAAGGCAAGTGGGAGAAGCCCTGGTAAGTGAGCCCAGAGCTGAATCAGGAGTCAGAGTTGGGGCAGGGGGCTCAACGGAGGTGCTGGGGCCCAGAATTGGAGCACAGTCCAGAGGTGGGTATGTGCCAGCTACTCCCAATGACCAGGCCATCTTTCCCAGCCCAAGTGCCTATGAAGATCTTTGCTGGGTGAGGAAGAGCAGTCCTCATTGCCACTCAGCAATATCATATAGCTCTTTCACACATAAGCAGACAAGGGTGGATGGTCCAGTGGATGCTAGAAAGACACTAGTGGCCACCAGACAGACTGGGGTTGACATGGACACGGAATAGTGTGACTTTGGCCCTCAGTCACTAGGTCCTTGGGAGGCATTTCTTAAGCAGGTCCTGGCTGCTGCACACACACGCGCGCACACGCGCACACACACACATGCACACACTGGTCACCATGCTTTGTACCCTGTGACATCACCACGCTAGCTACAAATGTTTGAACATGGAATTGGTGCCTGAGCCAAACGTGACCATCTTGAGGCAGGACAGGACCCCCAGTAGGTGGCCTGCTGGGGATCTGGCCCTGCCAGCCTGTCCTTGTCCTCTCCCTCTCAAAGAGTTAGAATAAACTTAGAGATGCCAAGGAAAGCAGGAAAGAAGCCAAAGGCTCATGGAGGACAAAACTTCAGCTCTCAGATATCAAAGCAATGGCAAGCGGTAGAAGCCGAAAGAGCAAACTCATGATTAGACTTGCGTTGACCTGGGGGGGGGGGGTAGGGGGTGAAGGTGGAGGTGGGAACAGGGGTAGATAGGGCAGCCCACAGCCCTGTGATGGTCCAGTTCCCCATTAACGAAGAGCTCGCTATCTGTCTTGGTTTATTTCCTCATGTATTCTTACAATAAGCCCCCATTACTTGAGGTGACCTGAGCATATCACTGCTTCTTGATACCTGAAAGACCTCACCCATAGATTTCTGGTGTGTGTGAGAAACACACGAAACAGTGTATGCTGAGCACTCAAGACAACACTCTACTAGAGGCCAGACTCTGGCACCTACGCATGGGAGCCTGGCCAGTGCCGAGAGCCCAGACATGGGCGTGGGGCCTGAGAAACAGACTTAGGTGGACAAACATTCATGGTCATTGACAGCCAGAGATGTCAGGATCCAGATCAGGGGCCTATGCGATGTATGGGTGGCACAGACAGAAGACGGAGCCTGAGTAGCTAAGCCCCAACTTCGAGTCTAAGTCCAGGGACTCAAGTGGGGACCTGTCCAAACATGACCTGGCACCCCCAGGAAGGCAGGTTCAAGCTCGCTCCTCCCTGACAGACCTGTGTTGGGCTCAGGGAAGGAAGTCCTTCCTCTAAGGACTGCCCTTGACTCTGTGATGTCCAGACATACTACCTCAAATCTACTTGTGTAGATGGTAGCTCCTAGAACCTTCCTGTGGGAGATGAGGCCTTTGAAGTCAGAACCCATAACCTGCACCTCTTCACAGAGCCAGCAGCCTCGGCCTCCAGATAACACAGAATCTACCAGGACTGGCCTAAGAGGCTGCACTTCCAACGACCTCCTTCTCCAGTTGATTCCAATACCCACCCCGCAAACCAGCATGCTCCAGGCCCTGGCACCAGGACCACAGGCTCCCACCTCTGTGAGAGCTCCATCAGTGATCACTGAGACCTGAGACCTCAGGTGCCCAGGAGGTGATCTTTGATCGTATTAAAATATGATCTCAACCAGAGATCATATTTGATTTTGCTCCCTTATCAGGTTGTAAGCTCTGAACAAGAAGGTATGTTTGAGTGGTTTTTATCTTAAATGCCTGTGGCTACTGTTCTGCCCATTGATATATAGGGTTCACTGGACAGTCCTCCCTACCCTTCCATGGCTGCCCTTCTGCCCCATGATGCCTGCTTCTCGGGTCTTTAGGTATTTCTACAACAGCCTCCTGGGGAGCCAGCATTTTCCCAAAGTGACCAGGGCTGTGGCCTTAACTCTCCTCTGCCTTGTACGGTGCCTGACATTGACAATTTCTGCAATCCATCACCTCACCATATCAGAGGACTTGACCAGGAGGCAAATGTCCATGAGCAAAGGCCCCAAAGGACAGCAAATGCCATTCCTAACCCAGGAGGCTCAGGGCAGGGGGCTCCTGGAGGGTGGTTTGTGAAACAAGGTGCTCTGGATCAGGTCACTGTCCTGAAGGCCACAATCCACAATGTGGGGCCCTTGGACACCAGAAAGGTTAGAGCCCTTCTAGCCACCAGCCAGCAGCCCAGCCCAAGACCACCTCGGAGGGGACCCACACGGTGCCACCCTGCCCTCAGCTGGTGGGGGAAATGCAAGACAAACACCACTCTTGAGGAATCATTTTCAAGTTCTGCTTCAGCTCTTCTTCCAAAATCTCTTGTGTTCTTGAATTTTTGCCAGTACTCTCTTCCAGTGTTTGAATATAACCAAGAAGAGAAAGACCCTTGTCTTGGTACAGCTGTCAGAAGACCAGACCAGACAGGCCTGAAATGTTCCTCCTCAAAAGGTGGTCACTGGGAAGAGGGTTCCATGAGACCTGGTACTAATAGCTTTGCCTTGGAATCTGCAGTGTATTTTCATGGAGAAGAGACAACTATCTTCTCTACTCAGCTGCCAGACAAAGATGGCGAGTTTTCTTCTGAAACTGGTCAAAGTGAAGAGGGCATGAGAAAATTAGCAACGGCCATGCCACCCAGTCGAGGCAGCTCCCTTGGGAAGTGTGCCTGATGCTACTTTCAAGTGAGCCACGGTCCAGGTGGGGTCAGGCTGTCTTAAGCAATATCGAATTGTGAAGTGACGCAACTGAGTAAAACCCTCCACACAGCTCTCTTAGCTAGCTGGCTCTAGAGGCATCTCTTAGAGCATCACTGAGCATCCCTGTGCACTGGCATCCAATCTGATTAATGGTAGGTCAGGCAGCTCGAGAATACAGGTATTCTGCATTTGTATCTTGAACACTGGCTGGATAAAACTTATTAGCCAAGAGTTTATAAGTCAACAATAATGAAACATCACCCTGCATGTTACAAGGATCTTGTAAGCTAGCTGAGCATAACAGGGTGTGTGGAAAGAGCACTGGACTGGGAATCAGAAGACCTAGGTTCTGGGTCTGGTCCTGTGCAATGAGCTGTGTGACTTGGGGTGTGTGACTTCTTTCTGTGCCCAGGTGGGCTCGTCCATTAGCTGCGGAGGCTTGAACAGATGGTGCTTAGAGGCCTTCCAGCCTACAACTTTGCATCTGTGACTGTGCCCCTCACAATTCATAAGCTAATCACACAGAGCTCCTGTTCTCTTAGGACGTATTCTAGAAATGGCTTCATTTCACGCTCAGAGCAAAATAACAGGGATGTAGACCAGCAATGTGATTTCTTGCCCCCAGGGTCCCTCCTAGAGGTCAGCAAGTCCAAAACTATTTTCATGATAAAACTAAGATGTCATTTGCCTTTGTTGCTGTGTTGAAACGTGTACTGATGGCACAAAAGCAGGGGTGGGTGGCTGGCAGCTTTGAACACACCAAGGCAGCACCAGCCATGGGGCCTTGACAGCAGGGGGCTTACAGAAGAGGGGGGGAAAAGGAAAACCCAACTTCACTTAGGAATATCCTTGGTGAGGCAGTAGGCTTTCATTTGATCAAACCTCAACTCCTGAACGCACTCTGAAACATATTCTCTTCATGAAAGTTTAAGCTGTCACTTCCCAACCTGGATGGAACTAGAAAGACTCATATTAGCAGAAATAAGCCAAAAAGAAAAAGAGAAGTACAGGATGGTCTCACTTATATGAGGGATACAGGGAAAATCAAACAAACAAATAAAAAATGAAAACCACCAATGTGACTGAACCATGGAGCGAGAGAGGAGGAGGGGGAAGAAGGCAGGGGAGGTGAAGAGCACAAAAGATCAGGATAGTTAACAAATGTTAGTGAAGTG